>ALYI01003912.1:0-70268 GCA_001969225.1 Ceriporiopsis andreanae CBS 279.92 | reverse complement strand
CTCCGCCCGGCATCCACCGCCAGGTGGTGAGGGAGCGTTAGCGACCTCTGTCTTTGTCTCCCACCAGGAACCGCGTAGAGCGAATGGGAACGAGACTACCTCGTTTCTTGCTGCACTCAGTACTAGTGACCCTCACTTGGCTTCTACGACTGCAGTCTATGTTCTCGACATGGAGACAGTCTTGTAGAACAGCTAAATCCATTGCGCATAGGTCTATATCGACTGTGTCCCCTAGTGGCATTTTTGCCGACCATAGCCATGCCGCATTCTTGGGTGCGGCAGCTACCTCTGCTTCAGTCCCTGCACTGCAAGGAGTCCCAGAGGTGCACATTCGCTACTCAGACTTCTTCACATGCCGTGTCTCACAAACTCGTTAGGTTATCGTTGCAGGCGAGTTGTATTGTACGAACGCGTCGGATGCGCTCAACATCAATATTTGTCCAGGCAGAGCCAACGTCGGCAAGTCCACGCTACTGAACGCCGTCCTCGGACGGTCCGGCTTGCTCAATGTGAGCAAGAAGCCTGTAGGAAGCTTCATTCTATGTAGCGGCTGTATTCTTACTCGTTACAGGGCCGAACCCAAACACTCAACTTCTACCGCGTCGGCCGTGAACCAGGGAACCTGATCGTGGTCGATGCACCTGGCTACGGCCGGCGTGGTCGCCCTGATTGGGGCGAGCTCTTCGATGACTATGTTGCATCCCGCACAGCGTAAGTCGCCCTGCACCTCAACTATAGCAATCATGGTCTCACTCTCTGTCACACCCAGGCTCAAGCGTGTCTACATTCTGTTCAACGGCGAGCACGGGCTCAACGAGTTCGACCGCATCATGCTGCAATCTCTGGAGGAGAAATCCCAGTCTCCTGAGATTGGCGGCAGGTGGACGCTGCAAGCAATTATCACCAAGGCAGACACGATGAGTGGCGACGTCAGAGCTACTATCCAGAAAGTGCAGCGTGACATCTTCGAGACGGCGCCGCTGTGTCTGCCAGGCATCGTCACGGCAAACTCTAAAAACGTGCATATTGGTATCGATAATGTCAGGCGAAGTATGGTGGAAGCGTGCGGGTTGGGACGTATGTAATCGCACACCAGCGCACACAGAGCTTTGGTCAAGCAGGTATTATCTATGGATACAGTGGGATACTCTAGGATCCTGAACGCAGCAGATTGCCCAATCACTCCAGATCGAAAAACACGACTTCCGCAACACGATCGCCAACATTTTGTACGTCCACCGTCACGCCAGGCTCGCCCATGATATACGCGCCGTCGCCCTCCTGCAGCTCAACTGCGTCACTACCCGGTCCGCTCAGCTTCACGCGCGCTCCACTAGCCTTCGCAGGGTTGTATCCAGACGTCTGGACAACGTGGACGTATGCCTTGCGATGTGGCGTGGTGCCTGCCTTGTGCAGCGTGTGCGGAACGTTCGTGTCGGGCGAAATGAGGGACGCGAACAGCTCGAGTGGCGAATGCACGGGTGCTGGGCCTGAGGCCTCGCGCTTTTCGACGACACCCTCGGTGCCGACGGTGGCGACTATTCGCGCCCACTTGTCCTTCTTCTCTTCGTCAGAGAAGTGCCTGAGAAACGTGGTCAGCACGACGGCGGGACTGCATGGGGGCAGAGGGCTTACCGTGTGAAGTACTGCGGCTTGAGACCGCTTTGTGAGGGGATGCTCCAGATTTGCAGGAAGTGCACCTGCTGGTCGCCGTGCGCCTTCTCGCTATGCCTGATGCCCGTGCCGGCGGAGGTCATTTGCAAGTCTCCCCGCTTGAGCACTTCCTTGTTGCCCATCGAATCGCCACTGTGGACATTACTGTCAGTTCGCGAACCTGTACAAGGACGGCGTAACTTACTGTTCGAGCTCTCCCGAGACGACGTAGGAGAAGATCTCGAATTCGCGATGCCCATGTGTACCGAATCCGGTATGGGCTTGGACGCGATCTTCGTTGATGACTCTCAGACAACCGAAGTGGTCATGGTCACCAGTCTGGTATCTGTATGTTGTATAGAGGTTTTGGAGTTTCCTTTCCGGAGTGCCTGACCAGGATACTTACGTGGCGAATGAGAAGGTATGGAATGTCTTGAGCCAACCGTGGTCCGCGTGACCGCGCTCTTCACTCGGACGAGGGACAAACTTGACAGACATGTTTACAGGTAACGGTTGGAGGTGAGACGCGGTACTTTGTGCTCTAGAGAGGAAGGCTTTGCGCGAGTTTGCTTTTGCGAGGCGCAGAAGAGGTGAAGCCAGGGTGAAGGGGACGTGAGTGAAAGATGAAAAGCTGATGATGGACTCAGCAGCTCGACCTCCTCCTTATATAGGTCCATGCTGCGATGATGACTGCAAGATTCAAAGGGCATATGACACGCAAAGTTGGGCTTAGCTGGCGAGCTTAGGGAGCAGGAGGCGCGAACGAGGCGGGGATGCTTTATATGGTGTTGGGGCGCACACGCGTTCTCACGCTTGTCAGCGAAATTAGTGCATGGGCGCTCCAATTTATTTTGACCTTGGACGCCGACCACGAGGATGGCCACCCTCCTCCCCCCTCCGAAACGACAGAAATTGTATCATGGCATACCAGAACCCGAGCCCGAACCACAGCAAGCAGTTCCGAGCGTCGTTGTGCAGTTCGTATCAGAAGAGAACGGAGAAGCACTCGCACCGTCGGTCAACCTACCCGCCAATGTCTCGAGAGAGGGACTCGAGCTGCTGGTGAATAAGCTGACATCCAAGGTTCGCGTATTTCGCAGACATATTCAGGAGATAGCACTCACCGACAATAGGAAGACGATCCAGTACCGTTCGCTTTCCACATCTCGTTACCCGCGGATGCAGCAGGGGATGCCACGCAAATTGTGATTGCAAAATCCATCCAAGACGACGTTCTGTCACATTCATCGAATGCCTTCACTCCTGAAGACGTGTTTGTCATCCGTTGCTCCCCGCAAGCAGTGTTCAGAGTTCGCCCGGCCACAAGGTGCTCATCCACACTCTCAGGTATGTTATCGCTTTTCTACATCAGTTCTCGTATTGACATGCATTGCTAGGTCATACATCACCAATCCTGTGCGCATCCTTCTCGCCCACTGGCAATTTGCTCGCCACTGGCTCCGGGGACTGCAATGCTCGCCTTTGGGACCTCTTCACCGAGACGCCATCACATACGCTCTCTGGGCACAAGGGATGGGTGCTCTGTGTCGAATGGGAGGCAATGGAACGAAAGCTCGCCACTGGGGGACACGATGGACAGGTCCGTCTCTGGGAGCCAAAAACAGGCAAGCCCATTGGGGACGCTTTGAAGGGACACACAAAATGGGTTACCTCGCTCGCATGGGAGCCAATACACATGTACGCCAGACACTTCCCCTCGTAGTCTGGTCGCTGATCAGACAACAGAAATGCTGTGTCTCCCCGTCTGGCGTCGTCTTCAAAAGATGGCACGGTACGCGTTTGGGCACCTGCTACGCGCCGGTGCGAGTATACGCTTGGCGGACACACCGCCAGCGTAAACGTCGTTCGATGGGGCGGTGGCGGGATTGATGGCAAGGGCGTACTATACACAGCCTCGAGCGACCGCACGGTGCGCATATGGGATGCGGCGCAAGGGCGGTTGCTACACACGCTAAAAGACCACGCACATTGGGTGACGACTCTGACGTTAAACACGGACTTTGTGCTACGCACGGGACCGTTCGACCACATGGGCAAGAAGCCAGCCACGGACGAGGAAGGTATGCTCACCTTTCGTCTCTTCCCTCTGCACGGATGCTGAGCTGAACGTTGCAGCCCAAGCACTCGCCCTCGAGCGGTACAACAAACTCGTCGCCACGACCGGCGAACTCATGATCTCCGGCTCAGACGACCACACCCTCTTTCTCTGGTCGCTCTTCCCCGCGCGCGCGGGCTCGGGCGACGCGTCTGCCGCGGCGGCCGAGCGCGGCGGGAAGCTCAAGCCCGTCGCGCGGCTCACGGGGCACCAGCGGCAGGTCGCGCACGTGGCATTCAGCCCGGACGGGCGGCGCGCCGCGTCGGCCGCGTTCGACAACAGCGTGCGCGTGTGGGACGGGCGCACGGGCGCGTTCGTCGCGACGATGCGCGGGCACATCGGCGCGGTGTACCGCCTCGCGTGGAGTGCGGACTCGCGCATGCTCGTGAGCGCGAGCAAGGACAGCACGGTCAAGGTGCGTCTTATCCTCATTCAATGCATAGGCTGCGGAGATGCTGACGGATGGGGCAGATCTGGGATCTGAAGACGTACAAGCTCAAAACTGACCTGCCGGGTCACACGGACGAGGTCTACTGCGTGGACTTCGTGGCAGACAAGATTGTCAGCGGCGGACGGGACAGAACCGTCAAGATGTGCGTTGCTCTCCTTATCGTACTGCTTTATTGGCTCACTGTCACCTTGTAGATGGAAAAACTGATATTCAGTAGAGATGTACTGCCCGGGATGCGTTATATATCACCGTCGATCTGTTCGCATTCATGACTGCTCAGCCTTTCAAGTCTCTTTGAAGTTTCCCTGTCCGTCTTTGTTCCCATGTTGTCCTTTGTTCCATTTCGGTCTTCGCCTCTAGTAAGTTCTGGATGAATCAGCACACGTTGGAGCTACTGACAGGACGGAACTGGCAGATGGGCACAAGACGGACAGTCAACGATAACATGTGATCGCTACTCTCCATAACCACCGCCTCCGTTCCACTTATGGGAAACTCACTTCGTTGTGGCTGCAGCCTTCATCCGCATATATCTCCTCGTTCTCTCGAGAAGCAGCCAGACCCGTCATGCACCTTGCCTCTCACTTCGCCGTCAACTGACAGACAAACAGTCAGCACGTCGAATGGTTGACAACGATCTCCCTCCATGCAAGTCATCCGCAGACAGTGATAATCGCATGTATCTGCTCGACGGCGTAGTTATATAAGGGTTCTGCGCTACACCCGTCTGCCTAGTAGTCCTACCCTCATGTCTGCCATTCGTCTAGACCCTGCTTCGCTGGCTCGCACACAGAATGTAAAGGTACGCCTGCTCATGATTATTCTATGATCTGTGGCGTGGCTAACCAGCAACATTCATACTGTAGCTGCTCGTCGGTGGGTTCTGTCACCATAGCGTTTCGTTGTCCTGATCACGTAGGGCGTCGTGCCCCAGTATCGGCGTTGACCGCTCTGGTAAGTCAGGGTTCTTGTGCGCGACTGAAGTGTGACTCAATACATATCCACGCAGATCCTCGACTGGTTGCTTCTTCTTGCTGATGAAGTGCGTATGGTATGAGCTTTGTCGTCCGATCGCTTGATGCGAATCTAGTTCCACAGATAGAATTCATCTGGAAGTCGCCATGGTCTTTCATCAAGATTCTCTACTTCATTATACGATACCCAACATTCGTAGATGTGGCTCTCACGGTCGTTTGTGAGTCCCATCTTTCGATTCGTTGTGCGGAGCAGATAGTCTTATATACTATGGTAGACATGTTTTCTCCAAACATCTCTTCTTCGGTCGGACGTCTTACCCTGGCAACAAACGACAGCTGACTCACTATCTTTAGGCGTGCCTCCCGTTGTTCCGAGTTGACATATGTAAGCACTGTTATTACAACTGCATCTGAGTCTGCTGAGTGAAACCTATAGGCATTTTCGCAATCGGTGTCGCCTGCACTGAACGTACGCCCCGATCTGTCCATTTTTAGATACTCAGTCTACTGATCCCCTGAGCAGTGGTTCCTTTATGGCGCACATACGCACTGTGGAACAGGACCAGACGGGTTAGGATCGTCCTCGGATGTATGTGGACAATGTTCGTACTGGGCAACATATACCCGGTGGTGAAGTTCGTCCTCAGCGTTCGAGGTACGCTGCGCTTTACGCACTTCCTATCGACATATTGACTGGATGTGTTTTCTGCTCTGCAAGCGGAGAAGATACCTGGGGCGACTGGATGTCATCTTGTAAGGGTCAGAGGCGAAGATATTGTCTTCATCGGCTACGCCACGCTGCTCGTCATGGAGATTGGTGAGTGTCTATCCAACGCATCTGCCTTGTCGCTGACCTGAGATGACCTCGTTCAGTTATTGTCGTTCTGACCCTGATCGAGGGCCTCCGATCGTGTTCGTTATCACGCCTCTTGTAAATGACGCTGCCGCCTTAACGTTCACATAGTTCGAGGGTCCACAAGTGCCCTGATCAATACATTATACCGCGACGGTACGCATGTTAGTGAGCTACAGGTGAGCTGTCATGCGCTGATACGTTCACTAGGCATTCTCTTCTTTTTGATCATCACGGGTATGTCTATAGAATGATTAAACTGTACCTCAAGCCCTCACAGACATGCTATTCAGGCTTTTCTTTCGGCAACGTGCTGGGTTTACTGTTTGGCCCGGTACGTACTGTCTGGTCTTAAACCTACCCACTACTGACAGACTCCCAGCTAGACTACGTAGAACTTCTCACAACGTAGGCCTTCGCATTGAAGCCCCGCATCAATCCGTACTTATACCGTTTCCCAGACTTACCCGTGTTTTTCACACGGTTCTTTGCTGTCGAGTGGTCCTTCATATACGTCGTGCAATGCACGAAGACACGCATCCAGAAACCGTCCTGGACACGGTATCGAGAGTCGAGTTTCGTAATCCACCGTCCGAGACCGAGCTTGGAAGAGATCCATAGGACGTTTTTATCGGAATGAAATCATAGAATTTGAAGACCACGCAATTGTTGCGAGATGTTTAGTATCAGAACATGCTCATCAGTATGCGTAACGGTTGAAAGTGCGGATACGACTCAGCGGTGTCCGCCTTAGCCCTTTGTCTCGCCATAGTCATAAGCGCGCCCTAAGTATTGCAGTCCGACGCACCATCGAGTCAGTGCGCCCCGAACATCGATGCCACTCCGTGGCCATGGACCAACGAAAGATGGTCTGGGCCTGACTCTTCGCGCAGACGCCTGCAGACGCCCAAATTTACAACTTCAGTTTTAGCGCTCAACGGGAACGACAATATTCCGATGTCACCCATTGGCAAAGTTCTATACTTACATCGTTCGTCAAGATGTGGTAGTCGGGGCGGTCTCGAATAACATCGCACTTTGCGGAGCAGAAGACTCAGCATTGATACGGTACGTTGTGTCCTCGTGAGCACAAGACATGGCCCATACAGTAACTTACAGCTATCTGAGGTTCATCCTGATAGGATCCCATCATGTACCATGCATCGGAGTGGCCGGCACGTCAGAAATCATTGCAGTGTACCTACCCCCCGTAAATAGGCGATCTTTGAACTCCAAATCCGGGACTTTACTCACGCAGTCGGCCGGATGGGTATCGTGCTACGGCGCAAGAAGCTGTGCTTCAAGCTTCTTTGCGTACTCTGTCACGACTTCAAGGACGCGCAGAGGGAAGTCTACACCTCCACCTTCTAGATGTCTTGCTTTCCGGGAAAGCCGAGCGACGAAAAACATATCGACCTTTTCCTCGATGTCTCCCGGCGACTCGTAGACGTTGGACAAGACGTGCTTGCCTCGGCACCAATACCTGGCATCGATGTCGCTGCAGGAGCTCTTTCCACTATACTTGATATGGTGCAGGTGAGTGCAGGCGTTGATGTCCTCGATAAACCGTCGTCTCATCCTTCCGTGAGTGTAGCAAACCAGAGGGAATGCTGAGACCAGAGAGGCAATCGCTTTACACATAAAAGAACTCTGCGAGTCTATGCAACAAATGCACCGTACAACGCAAGGTGTCATCAACAACTACCCAACGGTCCTCCGAGAACCCTTACACGATGACATGAAGTCGTCAGCGTTAAGTCAGCGAATTGACAAACTGAAGGGGTACGTGGCAGACTTCTGTATGCATCGTGATTGCACAGCATTGATACATACTAGCGAATTAGAGACTATTGCGAGAGATGCTGAGAACTTGTCGCAGTCTGGATTTTTCCTGCGGTGTATGAGCAGTGGTAGGGATGCGGTCACATTAAATCGAATGCAAGAGAAAATACGGTCTGCGAAAGACAAGTATATGGTACGTGAGAGTCTCATCGCAATGGTCAACGAGCTCAGTAGGTCCGTAAGATGGGAGGCCAAGCTGGGATTGAGTTGGTTGTCAACGAGATCTCTCGTCAGATACAGATGCTCTACATCGTTCGTGAATCTCATTGTCTTCGTATATCTGTCTACCTACTGACGTAAGGTCACAGCACAGCTGTGAGTGTCATCTTAACTGGCATATAATTGGAGCTTGAGGATGTCTTGTTAGCTGGCGAGTCTACCTTTTCCAAGTTACCAAAGGTCGAGGCCAGCTATCGTGCTCTATACAACACCCCCAAGTCGAATTATCTGCCGGAAACCTGTTTGCCGATCCTCGAGGAACTCGAAAAGTGGGCCGATAACGACCCTTCAATGCTCCAATACCCGCTATACATCCTAAGCGGCGTTCCAGGCACGGGAAAGTCTACCATTGCGCATGAGTTTGCGCGTCGGCTCGAATACAAGAAGCGTCTGGGGGCGACCTTCTTCTTTGATCGCAGTTCGGCGGACCTGAACACCACGCGCCTCATCATTCCTACTATTGCGCATCAGCTTGCCCGGCACCAACCAGACCTCCACATTAACATCGGCGAAGGCGTTCGAAAATATCTGGAGGGTGGGCCCCTGCAGCTTGAATCCCAGTTGGAACGGCTCATCGTCGAACCGCTGGAGAGCATATCGCCCGAGCATTCACCCGTGATCATAATCCTCGACGCTGTGGATGAATGCGAGAGCGGTGAACTCTCCCCCTTGTTGCGTGTTCTACCCGCAATGATTCGACGTATCGGCTTCCCCTTGCGTATCTGTTTCACGACTCGTCCAGAATCGGCTATTGAAGACGCATGGAAGCTCCCCACATTTCGCGAAGTCGCGAAGATGCTCGTGTTACACGCCCTACCTCGCTCAATGGTCGAGGTCGATATAAAACTTTTCCTGACGACCGCGTTGCCCGTGCGGCTGCCTCTCTTACACTGGGAGGCTCTGCACAAGCGCCGCCCCCGTGCTATCGAACATCTCACAACGGCAGCCGAAGGTCTTTTCGCCTATGCCGATATGTCAATTAGCTTTCTGGCTAAGGCCCAGCACCCAGATCAGGCCATTCGTCATCTCGACATGCTTCTGGCAAACACGGTGGCTGACAGCGGGCTCGACGGCCTCTATCTCTCGGCCCTTTGCGCCGCATTTCCCGATCACGCGCTGGAGGATACAATTTATCTTAGCTGGGTGCAGGATATTCTAGGTGCCATCGCACTTTCTGCAGACCAAATATCTCCTACAACACTGGAGTCACTGCTCGGCATCCCCTTGATTAACATTCAGGCCATCCTGACAAAGCTTGGGTCACTTGTGATCGAAGGTCCAGACCTGAAAATCCGCCCACTTCATGCCAACTTATCTCAATTCTTGACCAATAGTTCTCGATGCACACGCGCACCATTTTTTGTCGATGCGCCGGCTAAACATGCGCGCATCGCATTCAGCTGCCTTCGTATCGTCGCCGAAATGAAGAAATTCAGCGACGTCCCCCCACACGTGCACTACAGCTGCCTCTATTGGGCTATTCATCTCACGAATGCTCCGCATCTCACTGCAGATCTCGCCACAGTCATGATGGTGTTCCTGCGGAAGAACTTACTCTTGTGGTTCGAAGCTTTGAGTGTCTTGAAAAGGCTCGAGGTGGCCGCACCCGCTCTGCGTGGAGTGTATGTCTGGTACGAGGTGTGTGGGCCTGCCTTGTTCTACATGGGTTCTGACGAACATATTTCCAGCGAGTGGAGACCGAGCGGAATCCTGAGATACTATCGCTCCTTAATGACGGATACCGCTTCGTCCTAGAATTCTTCGCACCGATTCGAGCCGGCCCGGAGCAAGTATACGTCTCTGCGCTACCAATGTCACCAACTTGCACCTTGAAGGAGGTGTATCTTCCACGGCTGCAAGATAAAGCCTGTGTTCGTATGATTACTCTGCCGACTAGCCAGTGGGGCGCTTGTCTTAGCACCATGCGGGGCCACACAAAAGGCGTAACGTTTGTCAATTTCTATTCAGACATACAACGCATCATATCAGTCGGACTGGAGAATACTGTGTGGACTTGGGACGCACGCACAGGGGTTGCTCTTGACAACCTCGACATGACGTGCCACACTCATAGCATCGCTGCCGTCGCGTTTTCTCCACATCCCCGAAACCGTCAATTGGTCACATCCTCCGCCGACAGAACATGCGTATGGGCCTTACCTTCAGGCGCCCCCCTTGGCAACTTGGCCCTTGACGCCAGCACAGCAACCACCATTGCGTACTCGCCAGACGGGAGTCATATTGTCGCGGGAAGCAGCGCGGGCAGAACCGCGAGCGGCAGAGAGGGCAGCAGCGGTGCATTGTATGTGTGGAATGCTGCTGATGCCGCATTCCCACTGGTGTTCAGATGGTGGACACCCAGTCATATCAATTCCATTGCCTTCTCGAGGGATGGCGCCCTCGCTGTTATCGCTCTAGATGACGGTCACATACAAATCCGGGATGGTCACACATTGGCAGAGCAGCAGGATAGTATTCGTGCTCACGACGGTTGGGTTCTGACCGCGGTCTTCGATCCCAAGGCCAAACGGGTCGTATCAAGTTCTTTGGACGAAACGGCCGCAATTTGGGACGTTGCCACGGGAGCTTGTGTAGGGACTTTAGACGGCCTCTGTGCAGCGATCACTGCAATCGCAGTCACAGAGGAGCTCATTGCCTCTGGGTGTTATTACAAAGATCCCACAGTACGATTATGGGATGCACACTCGTACGAGCTGCTGTGCGTTCTTGAGGGTCATACAGGCAGCATAACGGCACTGTCGTTCTCCTCTGATGGCCAGCAACTCGTATCCAGCTCCAGAGATACCACGTTGCGCTTGTGGGATGCAAACCACGCGAGGACAACTGCCAATTCCTCTTCAATTACTCGCGTCGAGTTCTCCGACAACGGCAAAAGGATTGCAACGGTCTCACTGGACAAAAAGATTACAATCTGGCGCACCAGCACCGGCAAACGATGCCATGATGCGACGCTCAGTGGTCATACTCAATCGATCTCATTCTCGTCCGACGCTCGACGACTGGTCATCGGAGGGGACGATGGCGCCGTGCGAGTGTGGAATTTTGAGACAGGCGTGCTCTTGACGATGCTCAAGGAGGGGAAGAGTGGAAACGCAATCAAAACCGTTGCATATTCGCCCGACGGAAAATGGGTTGCAAGCGCCGGTGGTCTCCAGGCACACATATGGAGGACCTCCAGCGGGGAACCCGGCTACTTGGATCTGAGAAACTTGAAGAATCATGGGTCGATCATGCAACTGCGATTCTCTTCCGATAGCCTCACGCTGGAGGCCAGGACTTCACATGGTTGGCGCGATATTTGGAACATCAATTCCGGGAGTAAGAAAGACAAGGGGACAATGAAACAGAGCAACATCTGGGGTCTCAGTCCCGGCGGCGTAGTGGAGTTCGAGAAATACAAGGAGATTGCGAATGATATTCAGAACAATAGATCAAGCAGTACGATGAAATCAAGGAACGAGGAAGAGATTGCGGACAAGGAAGGGATCACGGACGGGTGGATTATAGTCAAGTCGGGTACACGTTCATGTTGGCTGCCTGGGCCAAGGAGGGGTATCGTGTGCGCGCGCTACGGACATTACTACGCCACAGGCAGTGCGTCTGGGCACTTCACGATTTTCGACCTCTCGAACGTCATCAAGACAGCACCATCGAAGGACTCGGATGATTCACGGGCTTCTATTTCACTAAGTGGTGTGCTGTCTGGGAGTGACCGGTCCGGGACGTCGTTGTCTAGTTACAGCAGCATTGTTGGATAGAATCGCATTGGACTTCGACACTACAATAGGTTCATTCCAACGTATCGCTGCGCCCTGTGGATCGTTATAAATCCCGGCCCTAAATCTCTACACTATCTAACACGTCCTTAAAGACTTCGTAATTATTGTTTCGCGCCGAGCTGTACACCGCAAAAGTGATCTCGGCGAAGCGACCTCGGAATTCTTCCTCGAGCAGGATCGCTTTCATCTCTTCAGCGACTTGACGAGATGGGCACTGGTATGCGCCACATCCCATTGCACCTACAAGATCTCGATTTCAGTGCTTAGCGTGATTGGATAGTCTGGGATATGTACCGAGCACGAGGTACTCTTGTCCGTTGTGTGCGGCCATTCTGTATACCAGCCTTATTTTCTCTCTCAGACAATCTAGGTCGCGCTGCCATTTAAATGTCTCGCGGTCCCGGCCAAGAGGCGGCGACCGGGGCGCGGCGACCGTGATGACAGAAACAATGCGGCGCTCTTCCCGTGGTAAATCGACACAGTCGTGATCGAGGTCATCCTTGAAGATTATGACCGCCGGGGAGTATATTCCAGCGGTAGATCCGGGCCCCATGTTGGGCCAAGGGTACCACTGGGCCTTCAGCGTATGGTACAATGTCGAGGAGTAGCACAGAGCCTCTTCCTGGGATAAAAATGAGGTCATACCAATATATCCTCGGAAGAGAGATGTACCTGCGTAACAGACAGCGTCTCCGTCCAACCTCCACCAGGCTCAGCGTCGCTCGCAAGATTCAAGACGGCTGTCTTTCCTTTAGCCGCTGGAACACGATTCATGATCTCGCGCGCGAGACTGAAAGAATCGCGATTGAAAACACGTATCTTGATAGATCGAGGTGGGCTCGAATGAAGAGGCGGGAGCGGTGGAAGCTGGTCCTCTATAAATGTAGAGTCGATAGAGCCTTCCCGCTCTTCGTGTAGAATGACATTGACGCGATCCAACGTATCCTCTGCGATCTTTCGTCGCTGTGTATACGACGGAGCCATTCTATAGAGCAAAATATAAAGGTGAGTTCCGAGACGTTAGATATCGAGAGGTTACGCCCGTCGATAGTGCTGGTATGCAAAGAAAGAGTGACTCCGACCACGGAACCGTGGACGATGATGATCTTTCTCACCTCCCTTTTAAGGACATACACCGGCAACTGCCGAAATGAGACGCCGACCACTAGACCAGCGCTTGATCATTTCTTTCCGTGCAATTGCAAGTTTCTGCCGTCCACTACCCTCTCGTTCCCCTCAGCCTCCTTCACCATGGACCCTTTGGCTGGAATGGACTCTTCAACAGACGACGATGCTGCGTCGCAGACAACAGAGGATGACCCTCAGGTCCCCGAGAACAGAGAACCGCCTCCTTCTGCCCCGCCGCCTCAACCTCCGAGGATTGCGTCCTCAAGCGATCGCGCAAGACCAAATTATGAACTCAAACACACAATGCGAGGTCACACCTCGTCTATATCTGCTGTCAAGTTCAGTCCAGATGGCACGCTTCTCGCGTCTTGCGGTAGGTATTGTGTCTACTATCCCAGTCACTCATCTGACATGCCCGCAGCGAATGACAAGGTGGTCAAGATCTGGTCACCGTTTACCGGAGAGCTCATCCGTAACCTGAACGGCCACACGAAAGGTCTATCGGACATAGCTTGGTCGGCAGATAGCGTGTACCTCGCATCTGCGTCTGACGACCACACGGTGCGCATATGGGATGTTGATTCTGTGGGTGCATTCCATATAAGTTTCGTCTCCAAGCCTTAACCAAATTATATACAGGGCTTGACAACAAGAGTGCTTAAGGGGCACTCGAGCTTTGTATTTTGCGTAAATTACAATATGACATCGACATTACTTGTCTCCGGGGGATGTGATGGCGACATTCGAATATGGAATGCACAGAAAGGTGCGATAATTCAAGTTGCGGGACTCTACGGTAGTAACAGAGATATACATAGGAAAATGTATCAAGACCATACATGCTCATCTGGACTACGTCACTGCCGTTCACTTCAACCGTGACGCGGGCCTCATCGTATCTTGTGCACTGGATGGACTTATGTGAGTTGTAAGGATTATGATCCACGTTGAATTCGATCTCACATGTTATTCGTCTGTCAGTCGAATATGGAATTCGAGTACCGGTCAGTGCCTCAAAACACTTACAGAGGGACACGATGCGATATGGTACGCCTCTTCGAGCGACCTCTGTGGCGCAATAAGCTCACTTTGTCTTCTCAGCCAACACGTCCAATTCTCTCCCAATTCCAAGTATATCCTTTCAACAGCACACGACGGCGCCATTCGGCTTTGGGACTACCAGAGTACGCGCTGCTTGAAAACCTACGTCGGTCATGTAAACCAAAAGTATTGCATCGCGGCGTGCTTCAGCGTTACTGGCGGAAAATGGATTGTATCTGGTAGCGAAGACAACAAAGTTTATCTGTGGGATCTGCAGACGAGGGAAGTGGTACAGACTCTCGAAGGGCACACGGATGTTGTTGTCGCTGTATCGGTAAGACTTTCTGTGACCAAGTCATTGAAACGAGACGCCATGCCGACCAACTTCCACCCTCAGACACATCCCCAGCAAAACATGATTGCCTCTGCGTCCATGGACTCCGACCTCACCGTACGCGTGTGGGTCGACCGCACTGGTGCCTAAGCACTCTCAAAACTCTCGCGCTCAGGTGTCTCGAATCTCTGGAACCAATCTGTATCCATCCTTGTATTACTTATTCGCATATCCTGTCGACGGTGTCGTTACTGTTCCTATAATTCTGTTGTATACTAATAGATGCTCATCCTAATGCAGAGGTAGAAATAAGTATGATACAAGGGGTGAGGATGAGGTGCCGTCAAAGTGTCCAGTGCTGGTCGCGGAGACCCGGTCTATTTGACGGGCTCGGCATGGGCGAGGTCTACGCGCGATGTTCGGTCAACCAACTGAAACAAACATAAAACTCAGGAGACACTCACCCTTAGCCAGCTCCTGCTCTGCTGCGGACAGGCCAGAGTCGTGCGCCTCCAGGAAAGCATCCACCTGCATACCTCGATCAGCATCACTTTGTGGCGCAACCTACCCGGCGGCACGTACCTCATCAAGCACGTCGTCGTCCTCTGACACTTCCTCGTCCTCGCTGTCTTCGTCGTCGTCCTTAGCATCGTCGATCGCAAAGGGTGTCCGCTCCATGAACGCTGCGCTGGCCGCCTCGTAAATGTTAGGCATAGGCGCGTACACCGTCGCCGAGGCGATCGACGCCGACGAAGGTGAGCTCGTGATGTTGAGGTTCGCGGGAGCGGAAACGGATGACGGCGGCACGGAAATGCCGGTCGCGCCGTCCGTCGACTTGAGGCTTGTCTTGGAGGCGGACCGCCGCATCGTGGGCGTAAGCAGCGACTCGCGTGCCTTGGGTTCTTCCAGCGCCGTGAATTTGCCGATGGCGGGACGGTTGAAAACCTGGTGTTTACCGATCGACTTGCCCACCTCGTCCGTGAACCGGTTGAATATCTTCTTGTTGTCGTCGCTCGTAATACTGGTCCAGAGGCCGCCGAGAATGCTTGCATTGGTGTTGGGAAGCTCCATATCTGGTACGGGCTCCAGCCTGAACGTCGATGAAAAGTCTGTTTCGAAGAATGACTCTAAGATCTCATCTGCGAGCACAACCATGCGGAACCTGAAACAGGGTCAGCGCACAACTGGAGGCGAGTGTGCTATAACGTACGTGGCGAGGTTAATGTATGGTTGGTTCGACTCGATCTGGGGTGCGTCGTCGCCGCCCTCTGCGCCTTCCTTTCGAGGAAGCAGAGCATCGCCGTACTCGAAAGCATTTGACATGAAGCGACTGACAGCGCCGAGGTATGCGTCTCCAATTTCAAAGCGGAAGATGAACTGGATAAACGTTATATAAGACCTTAGAAGTGGGCCTAGCGGACCGACGTACGAGAAGGGACTCCGACAGAGTGAGCACTTCATCCTTTGTCAGATATCCGTCTTTGTTCTTGTCGTGCAGGTTGAAGAACCATTCGATATTCTCCATGAGGTCGTTGAACATCACGCCATCCAGACCAGAAACCAGATCCTGAAGACGGTTGGTGTCAAGGGTGTCTAGAATCGCTTGAGAAATAACATACCTGGAATGAGAGCGCGCCTCTGTAGTTTGTGTCCCAGAAGAAGAACAGACGGTCTACGAACTCATGCTCTGCGATTTCTCTTTCTACGCGTTGCTACTGGGGGTTGAGCATCACGAACAAGGTACTAGACAAACTATACGCACCTGGAATCCATTTGAAACGATTCGCTCAGTGCGCGCCCAGGTTGCGATCTCGCTCAAGAAGACCTTGAAGGTCTTAAGGCCGATACGAGTTTCGGGACGCTCTTCGTGACCGTCCTTTGTCGTTAACAGCGAAGGAAGGGGCACTGAATCAGCTGGTGGCGGCTCGATGCAAATTGCCTTGAACAAAGCATCGTACAGCAATCCGGCCTGCTCCTTGGAGAAGCGCTCCAAGGTCTTCAGATTTCGAATCGCGGACCGCTTTGAGAACGACTCGATGCTGTGAACGACCTCACTGCGGAACTTTTTCCGCTCCGACTGGATGGTTTCATCAGTGATGACAGCAAACTCGCGGAAAGAGACTAGCAGCAGCTCTTGGAAGCGCGTGATTGCTCGCGCGCGGGGGTCCGGAGAGTCGGGGTGCGCAGCGTCGCCAAGGGAGGAGAAATAGTCCCGCATCAGACTAGTACAATTGTCATGAGGCCGCGGGGACGCGCTGATACCTAATCGTGGACGTACTGGATGAACCCGCCATCGTCCTGAATCTGCAGCAGCTGCTCGCCGTTGATCTTGAGGATGGCTGTGGGGGGCTAGATGAGCACGAGAGTACAGACAGCAAGCGGCACGACTCGCCCAGCCTGCCCAGAATGAGTCAGCCGGATACGTATGGAACAGGAAGATGTGCACCAACCCAACCTGGAATAGCACCTTCGGCCCCATGCAGAAGAAGCAGTCGATGATGCGGAACGCGAAGACCATGGGCATGCTGTTGATGAACCTAGAACGAACGGCGGATCAGTCCCAGCGCATCGACGGCCCGGTAGAATTACGAAGATACCCACAAGCTCAAGAACCATGGGAGCGATGCTACGGACAGCTGGACATCTACGGCCATAAAGTGGTCGTAGATGATTGGAAGACATCGGTGCACCAGCGACTCAAACACCCGCTGGTCAAGGAGTGTTCCGTGCATTGAGGGACTAGCGCGATGTCAGCCTAGTCGCGAGTATGCACGTGAAAGTCTGCACCTGTAGTATCCGGGGAGAAGTCGGTCGCAAATTACTTCAAGAAGCCAAAACGCTTGTTCTTCAGACATGTAACTGATTCACCGTTAGCACATGCACGGGCATAACGGATGCGTTGCTCACATCAAGATCGCAGCCGCAAGGATATTCATCGCCTATTGACAGAATTGGTCACGCGCCCCCAATCCTGAAAATAACCATGACGCACCTGGCAGTATCCAGTCTCCGGATTCTTGAACGAGTACGCCTGTAGTACACGGCGAAGTGCGGAGATACCCTCTTCACTCTGGTACGCTGAGTATTCTGGAAGACTGCGGTGGAGATCTTTCTCGATTTCCTCCGTGCTCGTGCTCGTGCGACCGGTGTTTTCTGCCAAGATGCGTTCGTACGTCCCAGGACTAGCAAACCGCAGATACAGCGATCCGGATAGTGTCTCCCACATCTCACCTCGTAGTCGATTTGGTAGGCCGACCTGTACAAGACGCGTGCATTGGGGGTACCGAAGAAGCGTGAGATTCCGACCGTGAGCTGCGATCAAGGTCAATGACGCGCTATCAGACAGCAGATGTAAGACATACTCTTCAGGTATACTGTCCAGAGCTTCGTCTTCGAAGCTTCACGCAGTCTGCGAGGACCGTCATCATCAATGGGACATGAAACACGAAGAGAACGCACTACGCACTTTCTAGGGTCTCCTGGGAACTTGAACTTGAGTCCTAAACCTCCGAGGTATGAAGACTCAGTTGCGGAATCTACGGTACTATCTGTCTTGGAGGCATCTTTCTCTTCTGCAGGGCCAGTGCCAGCTGAAACAAGAACCTCTGAGTAACATGTCTTGACGAAGCCCTTGACTGCCTTCATCTGGCCGCGCTGGAGCTCTGCTTTCAATGCATCTCGAAGCAGAGAGCAGAATAGATCAGCTGAGGGCCTTAGCGATGTCAGTTGTACGACCTGTGATGTAGATGTCAGAATACGAGTTGATGTCCGAACAATGTGAATACGACTGACAATCTTCGCGCCAGTATGCAGCGAAAGACTCAGTGCGTAGATTCCAGCACGAGCATTCAGGCGTTCCACTCTGCGTATCGTACACAGAGGCATCGTAAAGCGCACTGATTTACGATCCAGGGATGCGAACGCCAGGTATGGCGGAATGAGGTGCAGCTTTCCAGGCTACGAACACAAAAATCTGGTGAATCAGACATACAAGAGAAGACGCAGGCCACGCACATACGCCTCCTCCTCCACGCTCTGCGCGCCCAGACTTAACACTGCGCTGATTTCCATCTTCTCCAGCTCCCCGCTCGCGCTCTTCTCTCCGCCATGAGTGTTGGCATCTATCGGCAGGGAGAAAAAGAGAAGGTTGAGCTCTTCCCTCGTGGGCTCCTTGAAGTTCCTGAGCTGCGTAGATATCGTCGCCATCGTGTGTTGGTGGTTGCAGACTGTGACTGGTCAGCGATCGGCGAGTGACGGTCGTGCACGCCCAACTATAGCGCCCCGCTATTCACGGCGCGTTCTGGAAATACCTGCAGCAGTGACCAGGCCGACTGTGATGGCAAGACGAGGAACAGACGGTTGGAGGTTGCGTTGAAGCGTCGCCGAGTTGAGTGCTGCCAGATGCTGCAGGCGGCAAAGCAAGTGTAAGGCGGTGTTTACAAGATGATCACAAGTCCGTGATGCACGACCGCGCCCGCCCAAGGCGCGTGGCACATACACCTCTCTTCCATACACCCACGGCCGAATTGCATGGCAGCCTTCATGCACTGCGATTCATCAGAGAAAGCTCCGTATATACCCAGTAAGCATCGTTGGTGAATTTGTTCTCGTTGAACTAGAAAGCGCTGGCTAACACGCGTGTTGAACGAAAAGCGCCGTATATGTCGACAGCAGAGGATACCAGCACTCGTCGACCGTCCTCGCGGCTTTGGCGTGTTTGCGTCGTGCTCTGGGGAGAAGGTCCTTGTAGAACTTTGTCTGCGCAACGAGCCTGAGGAGAGGGCAACAATTGGAAGTTCCAAAACCAGGCAAATCGAGCACCGACGCGCCCCCAGATGCTATGCGTTGTCGTCTTCGCTCTCAGAAGGGCAGTCACGACTCTATGGCGTCGTTGACCACCAACACAGGAAAAGTTTACGCGGTATGTTTTTGTCATAGAATGCTCCATTGTTGTTATGTTGCGTTGACTTCGAGCAGAAGACAATATGGATTCCCGAACGCTCCAGTATTCCGCTCCTTGCCCGGGACATGTTCCTGGATCCCTGGGCTGAAGTATACCCACTATTTGTAGTGCGTTACTCTGTCCGATGGCCGGGTCTACAGCCAAGGTGTCAGACCAGAAGGTAAATCGCGCCGTAAAGTGATTTGCACCGCTGATAAGCAGGACTTTCCAGAAGACGGCTACGGACCAGCAGACGGTAACGGCCGTGGCAAAACGAGTTCACCGTGCGGGCGCGGCACCAGGCCACCCCGAGTCTCGTGGGCGGCGCTTGGACGCGTGAGTGCAGTCTCACTTTTCTTTCGTGCATCAGGCATCACCGGGAACATTCTTGGGACGTGTAACGAGGTGCATGCGCCGCGATTTCTCCCATCTTCCTTCTCTCCGTATGGAGGTGGTGTCTACGGTCTCACGGTCTCGGTCCTGCAAGTTGCGCCCGCTCAACTGCCGCGAGGCCCATTGGGGATCTTCACCATGCGCGAAGACGCCTTCGCGGATCCTCTCCTGTGAAAATATCGATTATTCAACGCGCCGCCCGCGACGGGCATGGTCCATCAACAGGACGAATGGCCGGCAATCCATGTCTCCGCGTGTTTATCAAGTTAAACGACGCCTAGCGGCGGGCCTCACGGCTACGCATATGTCTGTCTTTGAGGGTCCTTGCAGCGGGACTTATAGCGTCCTTGACGTATTTCATTGTGAGGTGTCGTAGCTTAGGTTGATCTGCAGGCAATAAAATTCTTTCGCACAACGAGGCCGGTTAGCGCAGCCTGGTGGCGACAGTGGTGCCCTGTTATGGTCGTACAAACGGTTCTGCCCGTTTCAATTATGTAACCGCAAACTCTCCGAGACCGTTCATTTACAGTCGGGCTCGAGGCACTGAGATTGTGAACATGCGGCGTTTTCGAAGGCCTTCCCGCCCTTCCTTTTCTAAGCGGGAGGCACCATTCTGCTGGTCTCAGCCGTGGCACAAGCTGATTGACCTGTACGAGACGGACCGCAACCATCGCCACCCGGAGTTCTAGGGAAAAAGTACAATCACTATGATTTCTGTATGACTATCGGTACAGCCAGTGGGCACAACAATGCAAATACGTATCTACGGAATAATAATAGAAGGAAAACAGGATGCGTGCAACATACATACATTCCGACGAGGAGACCACCAAGAAAGACTAGGGACAGGACAACAATGCAAGTGAGTGGGAGGTGCAGTGTGATGTGCAATACGTATAGCGTAAACTGTACAATGGGGATATGAATTCGTTGCAGCCGCGGGATTATTTCGAGTAGCGTGTACTGTCGATGCGTGCGTTCTAGGCGTAGCCAGGTCGTGACGGAGGTATCAACGGCGAAGATCAAGCGGGGAGAAAATGCAGGGAATGGGAATTTCCGGGCGTACCCGCGGGCGGATGCCCCCGTGGACTAGGAGGCCTCGGCGGCAGCTTGCGCGGTCTGCATCTTGCGTTGCATATACGCGAGACGCGCCTGCTGCATGGCCTCGCGCAGCTCAGGGCTCTCGAGCGTGTCCTCCTCAGGGAGCGGTGGGACAAAGGAGCGCGAGGACGAGACGGACGGGCGGCGCGAACTGGGGCGCGACTTGACAGAGTGGAGGGACAGGCCCGCGGAGAGCGGCGGCGCGGACGAGAGGGAGGAGAAGGAGGGCTGCTTCATGTGGCCTCCGTCCCAGCGGTTCCTATGCGGGGTGGCCGGGGGCGATGCATATGAGGGCGGCGGAGACATGATGCCGATATTGCTTGGGCGCGACCTGTGCCTGCCGCGAATGGAAGCGGAAGTGGACGCATTCATGCGGTCGTCCTCTTCTACCCAAGCACCCAAGCCATCGTCCACCTCGTCTTCCTTGGTCTCGCTCATCACTACGACTTCGGCGCCTAGGGCACGCCGCCCTTGTTCAATCAGGGCCGAGAGCTTGTCGCCTATCCAATCCATCTGTAATACCGTCAGATGCGTATTCATGCGCATATACCCATGACACTACTCACATGTTCGTCAATGTCAGGCTCCTCCTCCTCGACTTCCGCGGTGGGCGCAACAGCAGGGAAGTGGAACTCCGGAGGAATCGGGAGTGATTGGCTGGGAGGTACATCAATCGGCTGGCTCGCAGTGTAAGGGCCCACCGGACGAGTCGGCCCCCTCCTCGATCGGGGCAAGGGGCGCTTCGCTACGCTCTGCCGACGCTCGTGTCGCTGTTTTCTTGATTTCAGCTGGGGCGTAGACGGGTCAACTTGCTTTCCGGTCTCAGGACGTCGTTCCTGATGACGAATGTTCAAGTTTAAGTGGCCAATCAGGGCATATATGGCCTAGGTACGTACCGAGGGAGGGACCCATTCGCCTTGTTCGTACGGAGGTGGAGGAAGTGCTTCCGGGTGCTTGCCCCGATTGCGCCATCTACGATTCGAGGGTTGGTCTGACGATGCCGATGTGAGACAAGAGAGATACGCACAAGCGATACACAGTAAGGCCGACAGCGGTACCGATGAGTGCCGCGCTCATCGCTGTTGAAACGATGGAACCAGCAAGCGTTTTCCTACGCTTGGGAGGAGGGAGGTCTAATGTTACATGGACGGTCAGCGGGAGCGATAGGGAGAACATGATCATGCAGGAAAACCACAGGCGCAAAATCTTATAGCATAGGGCGCAGCACATCGCGAGGCAGAGGAGAGGAAAACATGCGCCGACGCAGGGCGTGGGTACGGCGAGGAAAGATGGCCCTTGGCCAGCACGTGGCTGCAGCGTGGTGATAGTATCATACATCGGAGCGTGTGGGATTGAAGAAAACACATTCTGATGAAAAACCGCGCTAGATGGGTGATGCCCAGTTCGCGCCAGACGTCAGAGGATCTGGGAAGATACTCGACCCTCCGCCTTGCGATAATTATCCATCAAATCGAGCCATGCATTTAAACTTTGAGCTCGTTGCTTGTTGGCCGACACCTGGAAGAATCGCCGCGCACCCCAGAACGTGTATTCGTCCTCGTCTGCGTCCAACCCCCGAATTGGCAGAACGAAAATATGACTCACCTCCCACCATCTCGTCGATCTCGTCTTGATCATCGGCGCCCTGGGTCATATCACGGTACTTCGAGGGCGTGTCCAGATAGCCGTTGGTGTTGGTTTCGACCGCCGTCGGGATGCTGATCTCTGAGCTCGATGGGACCCAACCTCGTTTCCTGGCCAAGGGAGTCGATGGTACAAGGCAAGGAGAGATGGGTCTCCGTGGTATGTTGCCCGCGTTGGCAGCAGCACGCAGCCCAGGTCCGTCGGTAGATTTAGCAGCCATTACCGACGCGTCTAACGCCGAAGTCGAAGGATCGCTGCTGCTGAACGGATTGACCACTCCTGGGACCGAGAACTTGAAGCTGAAAGGTATCGGCATGGTTAGCATGCGTTCTTGAAGGTGTTTTGGTTCGTTGAGGATGACAGTGTCGAGGAAAGCCGCAGCGACGTGTGCGCTGCCGCGTCGTGAATCAGAGTTTGTCCTGGCTTTGTCGTCGTTGGGGATGGCCCGCCGCGACGCAACGTGACGGCGAATATTATGTCACCTAAAATATTATGTCAGCGTTTCCCACGATTTTCTAGTTTAATAGTCGGCGGTCGGGGAATCTGTTCCGGCAACTATTTGCTTCCGCGAGACGCATGCGTTAGGGAGCGCCCGACCCGAGGACGTCCTTCAGCGACCCTCGAGGACCGTTTTCACACCCTTTTTCATGAAAATACTAGGCCTCCCGTCGCCTGAAACTATCGTAAAGGTCCCCACAGAAAGGCCGTCTAGGCGGCTTTCTCTCACCAGAAGCGTCGTCTTTCATGTGAACATACCCGCGAACGATATTTACCCCTTTCCGACTCGCCCTGAATGCGCCTCCTAGAAATGGCACCTCAGAGCCTTGCCCTTGGCGAGTTGATAGAACCTCGTCTCCCTTACCTACATAATGCCGAGATTAGCGAACGCCTCGGGTCGATCTGCTATACCTATCGCCGCTTATACGTAAATTTTGCAGTTTTCTAGTCGGAAACATGGGAGGCTGCCACGGTGACCGCTTGCGGGGCAGAACGGCTCCAAGGGTCGTCCTCTAATCGATGGAGGTCTGCTCTTGCGTTTTCTTATGTATATGAGTTCTTATAAGCCGTTCATTTACAGGTATTCTTTTGTTCCACTACCGATCTGGAAGTGATCGAGACGTACCTTCCGGAGGCGCGCTGGCTGGAAGCCCCTCGGGCTGACTGGGCAAAATCTATTGTCTTTGATCGCTGGTTATGATAGTTCTGATGCCTGCTGATGTCTGCCGTTGCTCCTAAGCGTTAATATAAACTTCCCACGCTATGTTGCCGACTTTATAGCACCGTATGGTCCCCATTTTGGCTTCCTGTCTTTCCTCCCAACCCGTAAGATGCCAACCGCCGTGTCAAAAGAGGCTCCCCTGAAGCTAGAGTTCATTGTCGTGGGCGGAGGTGCGTGTCCCATGCCAGTCGCTTGCTCCTGTCTTTCCTCCAAGTACGCGCTTGTCCGGTACGTCCCCGCCACTATGTTTTAGTGTGATTTTTTCTCTGATTTATTTGATGCGTATGCAGCATCCCCGTCCATCTGCCGCAACCTCCGCTATGAACTGGCTTCACTGATGCCATCGTTCTCTTTTCATTTCCAGGACTCGCGGGTTTCGCAGTCGCACACACACTATGCAAGGCCGGCCATAGAGTGCGCGTGCTCGAAAAGCAGGCCGCACTTGGCGCCCCCTCTAGCGGTCTGCGCGTCCCTCCAAATATGAGCAAGATCTTGCGGAAGTGGGCCGGTGCAGAGGAACTGGCCAAGATCGCGTGCTTAAACGTCGCGACGCCTTGGTACGACTGTGAGTCTCTTTGTCCTCCGCTCCCCTCCGTGTCCGCGAAGCGGTTCCGGGGGCATCCTTTACAGCGAGTAGTGCTTATCGCGAGTCGTAGTGGAGACTGGCGAGATGATGGGCACAGCACAGTGGAAGCCTGCAGTCATGGCAGAGACGGGCGGAGACTTCCTCATGATGAAGGTGCGTGCATATGTGAAATTGCATTGTGGTCACCTAATTGGACGCGGTTACCCTATACAGCATGAAGACTGCCACCGATTGCTTTACCGGTTGGCGACCGCAGCGGGCGCTCAGGTCGAGTTTGGCGTCACGGTCCAGGAGGTACAGCCTGGAGATCCGCAACCATCGGTCATTCTTTCGGATGGACGGACACTGATCGCGGACTTGGTCATTGGCGCTGATGGTCCAAACAGCATTGTACGGCACGCAGTACTCGACGAAGAGGAATACACCGAACCATCAGGTTACACTGCATTCGGCGGCACCATCCCTGCGTCTGAAGTCATGAAAGACGCGGAGCTAGCGAAGTTGCTTCAATCCGATGAGGTACGGTTGCGCTAGCATTCCAGGCTTGGCAGCGGTTCTGATTCCACATCGATAGTGGCCTGTATGGATGGGCAACAATCGTTGTGTCTGCGGTACGTCGGCGACTCGATAGCCAGAGGACCATTAGAATGCTCAAATTTCTACCATCAGCACATCCAGTGGTCCGTACGGTTGAATGCGAACATGGGATCCCCGCGGCTGATTGTTGTGAGCAGAAGGCGAAGACTGAATATGCTGTCCAGCTGTGCTGGCCAGACGAGGACGCGGGAACCCCACCAGACGCCAAGGAATCTTGGTTCGACATCGTTCCCACAAGCTCCGTGAGGCTTGGAAACCTCAGCCCTCTGTATGTCCGCCGATGACTGTGACCTGCGTGCTCTACTGACGGTGTTCGTCACCACAGTGTACAGCGCATGATGGCTATGACAACAGAACTATACCGATCACGATGGATGAAGCACGAAGGAGTAGACGACTGGATTGACATGACAGGGCGGATTGTGCTAATTGGCGAGGCGGCGCACCCTTGGTTCGTGAGTACAACTTTTTTTTTCACGCTTGTCTGCGTTTTCTGAGCGCCGGCGCCCATAGCCAAGCGGCGCACACGGTCCAGCGATGGCACTCGAAGACGCCGTGGTCTTCGGCACACTGCTCCAGAATCTCTCCGACATCGACCAGCTCCCCCGATTTCTGAACGCATATCAGGAAATCCGGGAGGGCAGGACGACACAAATAAACAAGAACGAGGCGTCCGCGGCAGCGTTCTGCCGGTTACCGCCAGGGCCGGAGCGCGATGCTCGCAACGCAGAGATGAAGCTCTCACGCGACGACTGGGACGATGGGTCCATGAAAAAGGAGTTCGAGGGCATCGCCGGACTCTTCGGATATGAGGCAGAGGATGCAGCGCAGGTGCGTACTGCGCGCTTTTGGGCGCTCTGACCATACTCACTCTCGATTTCGCCATTGTAGGAGTGGTGGGTCACCTGGGGCCGCTACGGACAAGCCACCCGAGATTCTGTGCAATTCGACTTCGACGAGTCGTCAACAGTAGAAGGGATGGATCAATTGAATTTGGAAGGGTAGAGATGCCCGCCGCAAATGACCGTCCGCAACGAACCCTATGCTCTTCACTATGCATATGCTACATTTCCCCTTCATCTTTCATCATGATCATACCCAACATGGCCAATATATCATACCATCGCAATACCCTCGCCGCTGCGTAGAGCATGACGCGCAATTATGGGCCTAATCAAGTAGTTGTGGGAGCTTGTGTACTCAGCTTCTCAGTCATGTCAATACAGTGCATATGATTCCGTCTGGATTCGAAGCCGCAGATCTGTTCCAGAACGCTGCTATCACCGTGGCCCTCTATCCTGGGAGAGCACCATGTTCAACAGATGCGCGTAACCGCCGGGCCGAGATGATGGGAAGGCTAGCGGGAGCATATAGGATCGCCTTCTCAGGCACCGTGGCCGACCTCAAGGTAACGCGATGACGAGGACAATACAGGCTCCACATTATCACAGCCGTCCAGGAGATCGGCGGGAAAATGAACGCGCCTCTTGTCTGGAACGATCACAACGTTCGGCGCGTAACGCCCCAGGCGGTCCCGATGCCAGAGGGTGGCGTACAGGTCGATCAACACATGCGGCGCCAGTATAACGTTTACAGACGGGTTGATCATCTATGATTCTAATACAATCTTGATGATGTCAGTGAGCTATAGGCAACAGAATGCTCGTACAGGCCTCTACACGTCGGTCCCAGTGAGCAACGCGTATGCTTCGGTGTACCGCTTCCTAGTCCCTTCTACGACGTCCGCCTCCATGACCCAGCCTTTGCCTTCCTGTCCCTCGGGACCGCTTTCCAGGCCCTTGCGGAACCCGTGTGCAGTCAGCCAGTCCCGCAGATATTGCTTGTCAAAGCTCGGCTGCGTGCCTCCGGGTGCGTACGAGGCGGCTGGCCAGTACCGGGACGAGTCCGGCGTGAGGAGCTCGTCGATAAGGATGACCTGCTCGGCCCCGGTGTCGGGATTGGTGATCAGGCCAAACTCGAATTTCGTGTCTGCCAAGATGAGGCCGCGAGTGACAGCGTAGTCTGCCGCCTCCTTATACAGTTGGATTGCCTTGGACGAGACTTGATCATAGAGGTCCTGTCCGATGAGGGCGACCGCTGGGGACAAGGGGGTGTCGTTAGCGTCGCGCAGGACGAAAGACGTTCAAGGGGGCGCACCCTGTTCCGGAGAGATATTCTCATCGTGTTGCCCCTGATCGGCCTTTGTGGATGGCGTGAACAAGGGCTCCGGGAATTTCTGAGATTCGACCAGTCCGGCGGGGACGTGTATGCCGTGAACGGTGCCTTTCTTCTTGTATTCCGACCACGCAGATCCTGTACCTCGTGGTGAGCATGACACCAGAATTCCAAGAAGTCGCGGCGTACCGGTTATGTATCCTCGGACTATAGCTTCCAGGGGGATGACCCTGGCCTTCTTCACCAGCATCGCCCTACCATCGAGCTGTTGCTTGTACTGCCGGATCTCCTCGGGCATCTCATCGACGTCCGCCGTGACGAAATGCGTCGGTATAACGTGGCGTAGCTTGTTGAACCAGAATAACGAGATCTTCGTCAAGATCTTGCCTTTGTCCGGTACACCCTTTGAGCCCGATCGCCACAAGCACGATGATTTTCAGGTTGGATGATGGAGGTCCAAACAAGAAAGGTGGTCATTCCATGCCTGGAATCGTGAACGACAGGAGGGTACGGACATTCCGAAGGATCACGTCGTAGGCCGATATGCGATCGCTTGCGACGAAGAGCAGGTGGTCTGGCGAGGACGTCGCGTAGATATCGCGCACTTTGCCTTTCGACAAAAGCTTGAGAGTAGGGAGATTGGAGTCTAGCAAAGCCATGGTTGAAGCGGTCAAGGTCGACTGGGCGTTGACTGATGGAAAATCTCGAGTCAGCGCAATTCTTGGTGAATTTGGTTTTCGGTGATGCCCGACTTCAAATTCGTTATAGCGCGTCTGCCTGACTCCTCGGCATCTCAATCCTCCACCTCTACATATTCCGAGTCCAAAGCCTAGTATACATCTCGTAACGTGCAGTATGGCGTAAGCCTTTGTCACCTTTACGCCCTTCTGTAGTACCTTCGCGACGACGTACCACATCTCAACCGCGACTACTCTACCACCCGCAGCGCAACGAGCACTAACCTGCATCACCACGCGCGACGGAATTCGAAAGGGATACACACGACATCTCTGGATGCATACAGTACCTTGCAGACAAGTCGTGAGCTGTCTGTAGAACCTGCTGCCCGAGTGAGTAGACCAATATCTTCATCAGACAAGTACGCAATCGCCTTGATTTCGCGCAGTGTTCCTCCACCACTAGGCGTGAGCCGCGTGCTCGGTATCGACCTCGTCATTTTTCTCAGCCGAACAATTTGTTCATTAAGATGCAGGCGACATACGCGTCTCTTTGCCAACTACTGCAAAAAATCAACACGCTACGAAACGCCAAACTACCCCTCATCCGTCTTCCTTTCGTTCTTGAATTTTCACATCATCTTCAATACGTCTCAGACGAGCTTCACAAATTCGCGGCTTGGCCTTACAGAGGCCTCCCTCACTCACGTTGTATCAACGTGCCGCGCTTGCGTTAAGTTCACTTCCATCTCATGGAACCGTACTTTGCCAGTCATATCTTAGCCTCCTTGCGACCCATCAAGCATTACGCCCTCACAATTTCACTCAAGTATTACATCCTCATAGCGGGAGTCCCTGTGCAATATGGACGATTGACCGCCTGCATGGCGCCATTATTTGTGCGACATCATATCTTTTTGCTTCAGACGCGACCTGCGAAGTCGGGCGGCACTTCGCTGTCCTTCCTCGTATTGAGCAGAAGTAGTAGCTCTGAATCTCTGAACTGGCTTGCGCGAAGTATTCTGCGACTGTCGGTGATATCCGCCGCCGCTGAGCTCTAGTAGGGCGCTTACGGGTGCGAAGGGTCTTCAGGCCACCACAACGTGAAGAGACACAGAAGCTAACGGTACGAACATCGCGGCTAATTCGAATGGAAGGTTCTCATGCCAATGATATGTTTCATTTTTATTTTAGGTTCTGCTACACCTCGTTAACACCCTCAGGACCTCGAACTGAGAGAGGGCGAAACCGCGCTTCAAGCGGGCGACGAACACTAGCACAAAACGCGAACCTGCGAAGCGCAATCCGGGAGAGAGTGATGATGTGGATTGTATCAGCAATTGAGTCTCTATTCATGGTGAATTCAGGGGATATTGCGATACCGGCGCGCCAGTACGTGAAATGTGCACTTCATTTAATGCTGCATCATTCATCAAGCTCTCCCGTATTACACAGGTCACACTCTCCCATGGATGTGAGTATCGCTGTATTATGTCGTGTTGTGTCCTTACTTATGACTATGTTTCTTCCTTTTTCTCCATCGGACATGATCAACTCTTCTTTGTCCCATGACTTGCATGGTCAGACCCAACAATGGCGAGCTCCGATCGCGCGTCTCCCGACAGATATTCTGCGGAAAATATTTGAGATGGTCCAAGACGCTAGGATGATGGAGGATGTTCTTTTTCTAGATCAACTTGGTCACGCATCGTACGCGTTCTCAAACCGATGGCTCCATCTTTTGCACGTATGCCGATACTGGCGGGACGTTGCGTTCTCGTCGCCTTCTCTCTGGACCAGGCTCTCGGTGAGGTCAAGAATGTCACAGGCCGACACACTTCACTCCGCAGTTCGCACGTCAACCCTGCACAGTCGCGGTCGGCTTCTCAGTGCCCAAGTAATTGCGGAAAACTCCAATGAGAAGCCTTCGACTAACGTCACCGAGATTCTTTCCCATCTTCCTCGAATCAAGGAGCTCGACCTTTTCGGAGTCCTGTCTTTATGGGACCAGAAATTGCTGAGGGAAAGCAAAGCGCGCAAGCTCGTGACGTTTAGCCTACATGCGATTTTGGAGCCGGACGATAAGTACAATCATCACCCGCTCCCCGCTCTCTTTCGGGGAGATACAAGGCTCAACTTCCGGCCCCTGAACATCCAGTCCCTGTCAGTCTCTCGGTACAACCCATTCACTTCGAATTCCTTCAATCGTCTCCACTACTTACACCTGGACGACATGATAATATACTATTCGGGCGACTTCAGGCAGTTTCTGAGGGCTCTCAGTGCGAACAGTTCCGCGCTCGAGAGGCTGATGTTGACCAAAATTTCGCTCGGATCCCTGACCGAGGACGACACACTCATCGAACCTTACTCTATCTGCTTACCAAGACTGCACAGGGTGTACTTCAACTCCGTGAATACTGCAGATACGTATCACATTTTGTACGCAATTCGCCACTCCACCGACTTCACCCTTCAGCTCATCAATCACGAGCCCTTCATCGTCGACCGCATGGCTGAATCCTACTACGACTTCGCTGCCGCTGATGCATTGAAGCTCACGCTCGCTGCAGACGGGACATGTGATCTTACCGGGGTTTGCGGGCCCTCGGCTTGGCATGTGAACATGTGTCAGGTCTTTGACCAGTCCGACGCGGATGAGTTGAGCAGAACACTCGCACACTTGGCAGATGGCTTGCGAGAATTGTGGGTGGAGGTCGACTTGGATGAGGAGGATGCAGAGAACGACGGCCCTTGGAGGTTATACCGCCCTGCTTTCATGGCCATACTTTCCAGTGCGGGAAGTTTGAGACGGGTGGTCCTCGACACGGCACGGGATGATAGTATAGGGCTGCTTGCGGCGCTTCGCGACGTCACGATGCCGTGTCGCCACCTCGAAATTCTCGACATCATCCTTCCTCACGAAGGCCTTCGGGACGACGTAGTCAGCATGCTCGCGATGAGACATCGAGCCGGCCGTCCTATTCCAACCGTCAACGTCTATTCGCTCCAGGTCTTCCAACGATTTTTGTCGGCAGACGATACGCTTGCGCAGTGGAAGGGCACCAAGGTGAACCACTTTCCAGAATTGCACCGCCCAAAAATGCGTCTTCCACCCTTATGCCGCCCGTTCGCCTCGAAGTATGGAAACGAGGGGAGTTGGCCCTCGTGGAATTCGGTCGGTGATCCTCAAGGCGAAGATTGTCAAACGTACCGATTATGATTTGGTGACGGCCGAAGTCAAATTCGAAAGACCAAGCAGGCAGCCACGTACCAATGGGAGTGTGGTCCTTCGCATCTTCAGACAACTTTCATCGTCAACGGCTTTGTACTTCCCACTTCTCCCGGCGAATTTTACAGTACTGGTCACGGTCGGCTCCCTTCTCGTTTTGCACCACCAATTCGCGCCGCATCGATCAAGACTCTGGAATTCCGACCGACGAAAGAGAGATGAGGAGCATAGATGCAGGACGCTCCAAACCACAGGGAGGCCTTGGACCGCACGACATTACGAAGTGCGTAGAGTATCTTGCAGAGCGGTTTGTAACCCGTATCATCGCCGCGTTCATGTCACGAGCCTGCGCAATGTATATATCAAAGATATACACTTCGAGCATGCCAATTACTTTCTATATTCTCAAACCTCGGCACGGAGCTGACCCTCTTCGAAGTGAAGCCCTACCCTCAGGCTAAAACTGCGTCTCCCATCCAATTGCGCCCCCACAGCATCGAGAACGTTGGGATTGGCTGTCCTGGGAAGATGTCGGCGAGCCAGACAAATGAATAGCCTGCCGTTCGGTGCGGCGTGCACATGCATGCTCATCTACGACGGGATCCAGTCGTCGAAGGTGTTCACTGTTTCGGGCATTCTACTTTAGACGAAGCGCTTGGAGAACGAGATCTTACCCCTTCGCTGCTGTGTACCCAAAGCTGTACGATACTTACTGTTAGGCCCAATTGCTTGAGATTAGTGTCTTCTGTACTAAGGACCTGCTGCAGATTGTTTTGCGCAGCCAGCGTCGAGTACCGCACCAGTTGGGCGTCTAATGCATCAGAGTACCGCACCGGTCGTACTTATAAACAGCCACGACGCGACTCGGATTCGCGTTTCACCCTCTTCTCCTCCTCCCCACCATGTCCCCGACCCGTCGACGAGCTCCCCCCCGCCGCTCACGACGACCAACGCCAGCAGACTTCGTAGATTCGTTACAACAGCCGCCTCGGCCATTTCCGGACTTCCTCGTGCAGCGAAATCATGCCACTCAATGGGAGCAGCATCAGAAACGTTGCACGGCGAAGTCCTGGAAGGCTCTACAGCTCGCGGCAATGTGATCCTGGGCGACATGGTACGCTCCGAATGCCACGCAAGCTCACTGCTCTATTTGGCGCGACCGGCGCGTGTAGGGTGCCCAGGCGGGCCATCCCGGCGACGAGGAAGCCGGCCCACAAAAGCGCGCATGGGAGTCCTGGGCCTGCATGGCTTAGCGCAGCCTCTTCACAGAGGCCCCAGCCTTATCGCCCCATCGTTCCCTCACTTCCACCATGTCGCCCTCTTGCTGCAGCGGAGGACCGAACACAGAAATTCCCCTTGCCTTAGATAGAGTCGATCCTCAGCCTACGAATGCTTCGAAAGTCGCAATAGATCAGCCAGTAGCGGCTACGTGTTGCACAGATACGCAGTGCGGATGCGATGGTGCGCCCCGGTCACTCACAGCTTTTCTCCCGTCTTCACCAATCGCATCCTGCATCCAGACACCTGTGTAGAGCAGCTAGCCAGGGCTATATGCGCTGAAGATGACGGCCACATCCACGCAGGTTTCGCTCAAGATGATCAGAATGCTGCTGATACCGCCTCGCTGGCCTCCGACACTACCTGCAAGTGCGAAAGTGCGTAATGTATAAGTAATAAAATATGTGTGTTCCTCATACGATGTATTCCCTCCAGTAGCTGGGCCTGTAGACCACGACAATGTCCACGATGCCGCAACTGTCGATGGGCTTGATAAGCCGATATCGCACGATGTCGCCTCTAAGGACCATACCTGCGGCATACGAAAGCGTAAAGTTGGAACAACCAAGGCTCAGCTCCCTAAGGAAGCCTGCGGCGAGCACAAGTCGCTTGCGAAGACTCGCTACACGCTTGCAGCCTTCGGATGCGTCTGCAAGGCGATGCTCGGTCGCGGTATACAATCCTGCTGTTCAGCTCACGCTCCTGTCGCACACTCCATTTCCACATCTTTGCTGAGCCTGCCATATGCCACGAAGAGCAGGCGCTCCGTCGACTCATGTGCCAGCAGCGGCTGCGGAAACAAGAAGAGCCGCTCCCGCCTTTCGATCGATTCCTGTTGCGAAGACGAGTGCTGCGTCAAATCCTCCGTCAACGCACAGTCTCGCTCCAGACTCACCGTCTCCTCGTGCTGCGCAGGCGGCAAGTGTACGGCTCAGAAGGATAACGCCCTTTCCGTCCTTTCAGCTCGCAGATCCTTCAAAGTCCAGTCTACCGATTCTGTCTGTGCCAAGTCATGCTGCGCATCATCTATTCACGTCGAGTCCGAAACGGAGAAGCAGGCCAGCGTCGAGAAGGTACAAGACACGGATGATGGAAATCATGCTGTGCTCGCCGTGAAAGGCATGACTTGCACGGGCTGCGAGAACAAGCTCATCAGGGCGCTTCGGGCTCAGACCGCCATCACGAATGTCAAGACGAGTCTAGTGCTCTCGCGCGCCGAGTTCGACTACTCCGGGGATGCGGACGATTTACGTGCTCTCATCGCAGCCATCGAGAAACGCACAGGCTTCGCGGCGGAGCAGATTGCGAACGCCACCACCGCGCGCGCCCTCGAGCTCACTATCGAGCAGGGGCTGCAGGAGAAGTTCCTTGTGACGGACATCCCGGATGGCGTGCAGCAGGCTGTGAAAGTCAACAAGCGGACTGTGCGTGTCGTGTATGACCCGCATGTCGTCGGTGCGCGCGACGTACTCGAGTCGTATGCTGCATTCAGTCCCGTCCTTGCGCCTGAGCCGCCGGACCCCGCTCTTGCGGCTGGCGCGAAGCACATCAAGATGTTGCTCGCGCGGACGGTCATGTCTGCCATCCTCACAATTCCGGTGCTCATCATGACTTGGGCTCCTCTCCCAGCTCACCAGCACGCCTACGCCATCGCGTCTCTCATCCTCGCCACCTTGGTCCAGGTTGTCATCGCCGGGCCGTTCTACGTGAGCGCCTTGAAGAGCTTGCTCTTCTCCGGGCTTGTCGAGACGGACCTGCTGATCGTTCTGAGTACCACTACCGCGTATGTGTACTCTGTGGTGGCGTTTGCCTTCGAAATGATGGACAGGCCCCTCGAGGGAGGTTCGTTCTTCGAGACTAGCACGCTACTGGTCACGTTGATCATGTGCGGACAACTGGCTAGCGCACTTGCTCGTCAACGTGCCGTAGCCGCGATCTCTCTCAAATCCCTTCAACAACAGACCGCAACTCTGGTGCTCGCCCAATGGGATGGACGTGTCGAGGAGAAAGAAGTAGATGTTCGTCTCCTGCATTACGACGACACTTTCCGTGTTCACCCCGACTCTGTCATCATCACTGACGGCATTATCCTCTCGGGCACCACCAGTGTCGACGAGTCCATGATGACGGGCGAAGCGTTGCCAGTCGAGAAGTCTATCGGCTCGGAGGTCCTGGCCGGCACTACGAATGGCGCAGGTAGCCTGCTAGTGAAGGTGACGCGTCTTCCTGGGGAGAATACAATCAGCGAGATCGCTGGCATGGTGGACGACGCGCGCTTCTCCCGCGCGCGCATCCAGGGCATCGTCGACCGCATTTGTGCGTGGTTTGTACCCGTGGTGCTCGCGCTGGCGATCACAACGTTTATCGTGTGGATCCTCGTCGGCACGCGGGTGCGCAAGCAGGGTGCTGGCGCAGCCGCCATCACAGCTCTGACCTACGCGATCGCCGTCCTCGCGATATCGTGCCCATGCGCAATCGGGCTCGCGGTTCCGATGGTCGTCCTCGTCGCGAGCGGCGTGGCAGCGCGGCTCGGCCTCGTGTTCAAGGCCGCCACCACGATCGAGACGGCGAAGGACGTCACACACGTCGTTTTTGACAAGACGGGAACGCTCACGATGGGCCGGCTCGAAGTCGTCAGTGCTCTTTTCGAGAGCGAGGACGCCAGGCACAAGTCCGCGGTGTTGGCGCTGGCCAATGCGAGCAAGCACCCCGTTGCACGCGCCGTTGCTGAATATCTTATCCAGGCCGGGGCGTCTCCGACCTCGAGCGTCGAGAACGTGAAAGAGGTAACCGGCAAAGGCGTTGAGGGTTTCTTTGGGGGAAAGCCTATTCTGGGCGGTAATGCGAAGTGGCTCGGCCTTGAGGCATTTCCGTCGGTCGGCGGACTCCTAGCTTCGGGTCTCACGACTTTTTGTGTCACCCTCGAAGGAACCTTGCTTGCAGTTTTCGCCCTGGCCGACACCGTACGCCCTGAGACGCGTGCAGTCCTCGCAGCTCTCTCAGCGCGAAACATCGAGGTCTCCATTCTCAGCGGCGATCATGCCTCCGCTGTGGATCGGGTCGCTCGTGAACTGGGGATAACCGGTGACCGCATTCGCGCAGGCTGCCTCCCTGCAGACAAGGCGACATATATCCGCGAACTTCAGGCCAAGGGCGGCAAGGTGATGTTCTGTGGCGATGGTACAAACGACTCTGTGGCGCTCGCGCAAGCCGACATTGGCGTCCACATGTCCTCCGATGCGTCCGTCGCCGGGGCTGGCGCTGCGGCCTCCAGCGCCTCAGACGCGGTGCTTATCCGTCCTTCCTTGGCTGGCCTCGTCGCTCTGGTTGAGCTCAGTGAGGCGGTGCACAGGCGCATCGTCACGAACTTCTTGTGGTCGGCAGTCTACAATCTAGTGGCAGTTCTCTTTGCGGCCGGCGCGTTCGTGAACGCGAGAATTTCTCCTGCGTATGCTGGACTTGGAGAGATAGTCAGTGTGCTCCCTGTGGTGCTCGTCGCCATGCAGCTGAAGTGGTTCAGAGGCACTGCTTCCATGTAAACCGGGTGTTACATGTCTCGTTGGCTAGACTTTTCTACCACTTCTCGTTCCTGACCCACTCCGAAGTTCTCCTCTATGCCTACCCCCTCGCTTTCTATGTACGCTTTATTTGCGATGTCGTTGAACTGATGTGATCCTATATTTTATCTAGAATAAATATACTGCGTCATCGTCTTGGCTTCAGCTTTGTCGCACGTGAAGGCCATCTTCAGACGTACGCCACACCGGAGTTCGACGTTCGACCATGGGTGTGCTTCCGTTGCGGAATATCAGTAAGGTGTTGTCTGTTGTCGACGACCCTGTTCAGCACTTACACCACCATTCTTGGACCCCATTGCCGCTATTCAAATTCATATCGAGCAATCCAATATCCATGTGGTGAGCCGTTAGTAATTCAAACAACCCTGGGCTAACGAGAAACCCAGAAACCAACTGGTCGGTTCGGCTACAACACCGCTGACAGCAAACTTCGACCCAAAGAGTCGGCCGAAAATCGGGATGTATGTAGTTTTGGGAAGCATGTCTGACAGAACGTTGGTCCAGTCCACTAACGCAGCAGAAGATGACCATCCCCAAGAAAGCACATTTCTAGTCGAACATGCAAACGGCGCTGACGAGATTCTCGGCGAGCTGTCTACTGTCGAGTGGCAAGATTTGTATCATGGGGTTCCTTTCGAGCTTCAGGTGTGTCATTGCTACTAAATCTTCTGTCTACGTAGTCGCTTATCTGTTCTCGGAACAAGTGGCCCGGATACGATGCTCGCCCGAGTACTTACATTAGGATCCTTCCGACGTGTACACGAGCGGAGTTCACCACGAAGATAACTGTGTGGGTCACGCTCCAGTTAGATCGGATGCAAGAGGTAAGTAACCCTGCTTCCGACCGGCATCGATCAGCGTTGACAAAGGCATGTGGCAGATGGCGATAGGCAACGATCCTGACTAGACTCTCGAGGATCTATCCAAGGAATAGGCACACCCCCGGGCCTGCACGCGATAGTAGACGACAGCCACGAAGTCTGGAAGTATGTGGTTGACTTGGCCATGAACCAAGTAATTCCGGCATGTTTGAATTTGTAGTGGCCATCAGTACAGGATATAAAACGCCATACCAAATTTGAAGCCGGTGACAGACATCTGCCGACATATCGATGCCCGATATTCCGAGACGTTGTGTACTATCTTCCACAAATTCAATGATCACGGCGCAAATTCAGTCATCTTGAACACTGGCCAAAGGTGATGTGGCGAAGGTGGAGACCTCACTGGTTATAGGCAGAGGTAGAAGAGATACTAATTGGGGAGAAGGACCCGTGGTACCGAAATCGCCGCCATATCCCCAACGTCTAACGCCACCAGGAATCTAGATACCATATTATAGCACGCAACAGTCGCCGTGACTTCTGTGATGTTCCGGTCATTTAGGACCGCCCGGACACAATCGAAGACGTGTTGCGGAACTTGAATGTTCTTGGTCATCCAGTCTGCGTAGATAAGACACGCCCTTTGCACCTCGGTGAGTGCTGAAGCAGGGTCGACGTTGTCTGACAGGGCTGTAGATGCGTCTCGAATGACGGCCAGTTGAGGAGGGCTTAGGCCCGCGCGAATACCAAGATCCACGTGCTGAGCCCTGTATCACAAGTTAGGGCATGGTGAATAATGGCAAGCAACAGGGCGCATTAAAATCCTTACCACTCGTAGGCCGCGTTGTTGAGCGCAGCTACGCGAAGGATCTATCCAGCACGGACCCACACACGATCAGTTCAGCACCGACTCCTTGTACCGCGTACTCACCAGTAACTCTCGTACATCTGCTGGCAACGTATTGTCGATCCTGATAGCTTGGCCCATGCCATTGACAGCCGCAGCGACCTCCGGGGCATTCAAGCTTCAGGGCAGTGGAGGTGAGCCGTCGTCCGAGTTCGAGGCAAGAAAGAGTGGCTCACAGAACGCCGTCCAGCTCGAGAAGATCGCCCTTTCGCCTCTGGCGTATACCGTCAGCTATCGTTGATTCGCCGGGGGCCGGGTATTGATACGGTAGTCTGGGCATATTGTGAGGTATTCAGCAACCACGATGGTGGGGGGCAAGGTGGGAGGAGGGAGGCCGGTTGTCAGCCGCGTCGTGTCCGTGCTTTACCATAAATATGTGGTCGGAGCCGGGTTCGTGTGCGAGAGCAACTCGTTTCCCGCACTCACGCAGGATACGTTCTCATGACTCAAGCACGATGACGACGAGGACAAGTGAATGGTGACATCTTTTAGATGTACGCTGCCAGTCAGCGTTGACCTATCATGGCTTTTTTAGCCTCACAAACTGATTGCGCGTTGTAAAACGGCAGTTGGACGGGATGTGGCGGACTCGGAGTACAGATTCGAGCTGGTGTTGACGGTCCTTTCGACGGTAGGCGCCATTCTCCGACGGAAGTGATCAACCCGCGAGCCTGACTTTGCATTGCATGATGACATCGGAACATTGTTCCCAATCACAAACAGAACTGGTCATTCGGATCAGTTTTAAAACGCGGCAACGAATTTTAGGATACAACGAGACCGAAGCAGAACCTCGATAATATTGGAGCTAGCACAACGCACTGCAGGCATCGGCATCGGCAGAAGCTTGCACGCAAAGAGTATTCATGCACCCTATCGACAGACGTAATCAGCATCGTGTAACCTGCTTCGTGTGTACACGAACCGTAGGGTGCTCCGGGCTGGGCTCGTCGACAGGCGACGATATTGGACTTCCGTCATTGAGGATGATCATTGGAATGCTCGCGAAGTCAGGATGTAATGATGCTAGGGCCGGCGTATTTTGCAAAGCGGTATCTGTGTGATTATGTGGTTGTTCCTCGCCATTTATCTGCGATTATGACGTCAATAAGGGACGAAGTAACTGGGAATTTGTTTCGCGGACCGTCACGATTGGTACAGGAATACCTGACGTAGGATGCGGGGTTTCCGAAGCCGGGGCGGCTGCGTTTGATGCGGCGGCAAGAGGTGCGGCTTCATGTATCGATGCCTCGCTGGTATGGTAGAGCGAAGGTGTGGATGCGGACGCAACGGACCGTCTATCCGCTGCAGGCGTCAACCCGACGACGGCAGGCAAAGTTTCATCAAATGTGTCCAAGTTCTCCTCCAGGTCCTTGAATTCGAGCGAGAACAAGCAGAGAAGTCGACACACGTCGCGCAGGTCGCCTGCAAAACGTCTTGGCGTGAGGGAGTTGCCGGAAAGGAAGCGGCCCTGCTGCGCCAGCTTCGCAAGGTTGCTGCATATGACGCGGATAGCATGTGGCGTAGCGTAGAATGGGTGGCATTTCATAAGGTCCTCTTGAACGCAGCGTTCGGCTGCGTCGCCCCGCAGGTCACCTTCTAGGATGATCATGATCTGCAGCAGTTCCTTCTCCGGCATCACTTCTTCGGGACAACATGCGAGTGCCGCCAGAAGTAGTGCAGTGTACTTGAACGTCATGCGAACGTCGTCTAAAGACTCCATTGGACGTTGCACTACACGAGATACGTACTGTGAGACACAGTCCACTATCCTGTGGGTGTCTAAATGCGACAGGTCCCTTAGGGCTGATAGGGCGAAGATAGGCTGTGTCACTCACCGACACGATCAAAAATATAGCCGTCACTGTACGGTCGGCAGTAGTAAAGGAGAAGGCTGGTGGAAATCTGCCAGTATGGTCCGCTCTTGGACAAGCTGTGATCGCACCACGTCTCCAGCAGGAATCGGGGGAAGAATTGGCATTCGGCAGGAAGCCCTTGCACTGCTGAGCAATGGATCATCAAGACCACGTTCGCTGCCGCATGCGAGTGATCGAGCTCCGCTGCTGTACGACGCGATAGCGTTTGCGCGAGAAAACGTCCCGACGCGGGCAAGAGGAACGTGGCGAAAACTGGGAATGTCTGGCGTGATAGCAGGGCAGAATGGGGTTCGCCTTCGATAGCGGTATCGGATACAGATTCCATAGCGCGCAGTATGCCTGACGACAACTGGTCCACGGAAAATTCCTCGGCGCAGGCCTGCATACTCCCAAGTGCTGCAGTGCGAGTTGTTGTCAGCGCAGCGCAGAGCGCCGCACATTCTCGTAGGCTTCCTAATCGATCTTCGAGGATCCACTGTTTGTCCTGTTGAAGCCAGAAAGTATTGATGTATCCTATGGATTCTGAGTTCTTCATCCAGACGCTTGTTCTTCTTCGCCACCTCCCTAATCGAGGTACGCTCCGTGGTGAGGTGGACCTCACAAGGGGCGATACTGCCTCCAGTAGACATCGACATCCCCATGAAAGGTAGTGTCGCAGAGGGCGCAGCTTGACGAGCGCGACGAGTGTGGGGATCGCTGATGTCCTGAAGGGCGAGCAGGGGTTGCCGATGGAGTCCGCTAAGAAGAGTGCAAACGGGATTCCTGACAACGCCAGCATATACAGAGGCGTGTACGCAAGGGCAACCTGCACAGAATCCGGAGAGTTGAAACTGAAAGGGTAGAGAAAGAGAAAGAGGCCAAGCAGAAAGAACACCATCGCAGTTTGCAGTAGCAGGGATAGAGCCGACACTGCGATAGTGATTTTGCCTGTTTGCAGAGCTTCACGGCGAAGCTGCAGTAGCCTCAACGTCCGACGAATATCTGCATCGATCGGTGGGTGGAGATTGCGTACCCATTGTTGTATGGTGACAGCGAGGAATGCGGAGGCGAGGGCTAAGCTCAGGCTGATAACCCAGAGGATATTGACAACGCCGTCGTATGCGTATGTGAGGAACACAACGTCGTCGAACGACGGTATCGGTGGGAAGGTGGAGTTTATGAAAGCCGACGTGACCTTGAATGACGAGATCTGGCTGGAAATGTGTGCTAAATGAACCTGAATGGGACCTTCTACCTCGGCACGGAGCTCTCTGCAAGATTCCACAACGAAGATGGCGACGACGACAGAGAAGAGACTGGCCTGTGTAACGGCATCAGGAACAGCGCGGTTATCGACGTGGATCAGGCCTACAAATATGAGCAGACCTTTCAGCTCATCTTTCCAAGACGCTATCAACTCATTGTCTTGTTTTTCCAGAACATCAAGGACAGCGCTCCACCCCTGCAGGGATGTGCCGGCCTGGGCACAATAAACCAAAAATTAATTGTTGACGATGAAAAGGTGCTCGACACGCCGTACCTGTTTATCACCAGCTGGCCCAGGGTTGGGACCCTGTCCAAGACTGTCATCCTTTCCTACTTCATCACTACCATCTGCGCCATTGTCGCCTACGTGTGTACGACCGCCGTCGTCAGTAACTTCTCGTTCGTGTCCAACATTTTCATGCGTATTCGACTCGGATGACGCGAGTGCAGCCTAAAAAAACGCGAGGACATGTGAGAAAAGCGTTGTATGTTTGCAAAGGAAGTAGTAACACGAACGGAAAGTTGATCGGACGTGTCTCTCAGTTGCCTTTCGAGCTGTTTCAGCACGTCGTGGAGATTGGGCTGCATACACCGTCAATAATGTCTAACAAAGAGGTTGTGTCATGACAAAGGTACCACTTACGATTTCCCGCTCCGGCATTCTTCAGGGGCACAAGATAAAGATGAAGGAAGCCGACCATCCAAACCACCTTGTTCTGGCCTTTATAGCTAGATTCGCTTGTCATGATTCTGCGCGAGGTGATGCACGAGGCGCAAAAGAGACTGGACTGAAGTGACGCGTGACACTCTAGCCACGTGAAACGTGACTACGCCTAACACCGACAGCCAAAGAACCTAAATGTCATGGACGCAGAGTATGCATCGTAGTCATTAGTCGTAAGTATTTAATATGTGTAAGAATATCATATCATCAATCATCTATGGTTGTGGTAAGGTCCGCTGCTCGGGTAACGCGCAATTCTCACTAGGCTCATTCGATTTTTGCTCTCCTTCGTCGTGATCCTCACCTTCACACTTTTTCTGCTTCTCATTTTGAATTTCGGGCTCGATTTCGTGGACTGTCGCTGTGGGAGAAGGGTTGGCCGTTGCGTTGGCCGTTTCCAAGTCTTCAGCGTGGATAATCTTCTTCTTCAAGGCGTACTTTTTCAGGAAGACAACTGTAAAGCGAATGAGCCTGCGGTAATTATGTGTGAGCAGTCGACGTACCCATAGACAGGCACACGACAAGCATAGGCGTATCGACGATCCAGATCACTGCAATTGCTTTAGTGTACGCGTGCTGCACCTGGTGACGAAGAGATACAGGCTATTCCAACATCAATAAGTCCCGACTTCGCGCATCCAGCACTCTTGCACGTACCTCCAAGCTATTGATCTGCCGGATACTATCGGCTAGATTTGCCGATGACGTGTCAATCGTGAAGTTGGGCATTTTTGCAAGCCGCTGGCGCAGCTCAGACGACCAGATCGCCTGCCCTACAGACACACCAATCGTGGACCCCAACTGACGCAGAAGCCCAATCGTTGCTGTACTCGTCGCCATGTCACGCGCGGGCATCGCAGCTTGAATCTGCACAAGCGGCGGGAAGAACAGCGCGCCGCAGCCTAGTCCAGCGATGAGCGGGAATATCTCTTGCACCGCTCTATGAGCGATGACAGTATAGAGAGTGAACGCAGGTACAGTGAGAAAATAAACAAGACGCACGGGGATGACTTTTCATCGAGCCTGATCATGAGGCCGCATCCGATAATCATGACAGTCTGTGGTGTCGAGGTGAATGGAGACGAGCCAAGGTATACGGTCGCACTTACATAGCCCGCCCACATAATCTGCCGTCCATCACCAATGGCCGTGACGAGGAAACCTGTGATGACAGATACGCCACAGGAGCCCAACGAGTACGAGAGCATCCTGTAAGAAAGAATGCGCTGAGAAGATCTTCTAGGAGCGAGAGGATATAACGCACTGTATGCCAGCGCGTGTGGCAGAGGCGCCCAGAACTTCATAATAGATGGGCAGGTAGAAGGACGCTGTGAGCTTGTGATGAGATAGAGCGCACGACGCAGAGGTATGGTTCATACCCGTGAAGGTGCAAAATCCATGTAAGAATACGGTGAAAAGAATGATACCGGTCGTTCGCGTCTGCGAACGAAAATTAAGTTGAGGTGCGAGGTTGCTGGTAGCGCAGAAGACTGCGCACTTTGAAGAGCCGCGGTGGGATGATCGGGGACCGGGACGTGTACATTTCCCAGCCGGCAGCTACAGCGAGCATCACACAGCCCACAACGAGCAATGCGATCGTCGCTGGAGAATTCCCTGTAGATAGGTCAGTATCGTTTGAGAGACCGTTTCTAAACAGGCCGAAAAGCGCACAGCTATTTTCGCTTTGGTTGAAACCCAACAGGAGGCACACAACGCCTCCGACCAGAAGGAAGAGGCCGAAGAAGTCGAATTCGTTGACATGTTGTCGGATGGTTTTGCCTCTTGCTGGAGGATTGAGGTGTAGCGTGAAATATAGGGCCACGAGTGCAAAGCCACCAGTGGGTCTGTGGTGGGGTTGGACGGGTCAACGGGAGTTCAGTGACACTACCCACCGTGACGTACAAGTTCACGAAGAAACACCATCGCCATGAGACATGATCTGTGAATGCCTAAATAGAAGTGAGCACGGCGTAATGGGCGATGGTATTCAACTCACCCCGCCAATGAGAGGGCCGATGATTCTGCAAACGTTCAGCTGCAATTCGGGGAGAGGAGACCATGACTTGCGACTTACGATGAAACTCCCCATAAGGCGCCAGCATATCCTCCGAAGGTTCCCCGTCTGACCGTATCTTATGAGAGACTGCAATGACACGTACCATCTGACTTGCCTTTCGATAGGGACAATGTCACCGATGATGATGTTCACCATCTGAATGATGCCACCGCCACCTATGCCTTGAATCGCGCGAGCAACGATGAGCCAGGTCATGTTTTGAGCTGCGCCACATAACGCCGAGCCGATCTGCGAGGAGAGGTTAGAAGGTTAGCATAATTTACGGGAGTCCTCTCGCGGGGCAACGCACCAGAAACAAGACAATGATGGGGTAAAGCATTGCCTTCCGGCCGATGAGGTCGGAAACTTTGCCATAGAACGGGGTGAGGGCCGCAGACGCGAGAAGATATGCGCTGTCACACCATGTCGAATGAGCTCCGCATAGCGAATTACGACGACAACGGCTCACCTCCCCACCCAGGAGTAGTTTTGTCCACCCTGCAATTCCGCGACGATGGTCGGCAGCGCCGTGGCAATACTGGGAGAGACAAGTCAGTCAAGCGTTGATCGGCGGTCGCGTCATAGGCGGGCAGCGTACATTGTCTGATCTAGAGCCGCCTGGAGTGCATTCAGTCAGGACATCAAGTAACGAGAGCCGTCGTGAATGGACGCACGAGGAACGTCGCCAAGAGCAGGGAGGAGAAGACCAGCGGAAGGTTGTTCTTGGGCAAGATCTGTTCATCATCTGTCCGCCAGTTGTCCAAGGCACGGTCGTGTTCGGGGAGCTGGTCCTGTATGGAGAGGACAGCATTTCCTCCTGCCTTTTCCGCATCCGAGCCTTTAGGCTCACAAGGGTCTTGCGCGCGAGTCATGGTGAGCACCACGTACAAAGATGACGGAGAGAGAAAGAAAGCTGCAAGCAATTTGCTAGCTCACGGAGACCATAATATTGCGGGGAACTCGCATGGTGATCCATTCTACCGTGACTCGAATGGTCCGGGTCCCGGAGAAAACAACGTTGCAATTGAGGACCTCATTGTTTAGGGCCCTTGCTTGATAATACAAGCTGCGCATGGATAGTGTGCAGCGGTCACCATACACCGCTCCTGCCATTGGGCCTTCGAGTGGGGAGAGATTTGGACGTTTGTTTTACGGCTGTCCACGTGCCGACGGAAGAGTCACAAATGAGCCGCCACGAGCTCGGCAGTTGAAGTTCCCGAGGTTCTGGTCCTAGGGTTCGAACGTCTTGAAACCTCCTCGCTCTGAGCCGCCAAATTCGAAAGGTCTCGAGATGGAAAGACAAGGCTGAGAAAGCTCAAACCGAGGACGAGTTCAACCAACAAAATGATCGACGCTGGCAAGCGCTTACTCCACGTGGCTGTTTCTCCGAAGTGTCCCCTCATCATCCTAGAGTGGGTCCTCCAACGGTCCTTGTAGACGCAAGAAGCTTCATTGCTATTAGACAGTCGTCAAAATCGCGAAATATGGTATAGTGTGTATGATATGAACGAGTGGGTCAGTCAAGTCCTTTCGTTTGCCGAGCACCGTTCGACACATACTTTCTCTTCTTCGCTATCCTTCGACCCGACCGCGTGGGCCCGTTCTGCACCCAGGACTGCGATGGTCGGCCCCGGAGCATAACGCTCGGTCTCGTCGTTCGGATTTGCGGCACGAGCCTCATTATCGTCCGCTCGAACGACCTTCCGCACCAATGTATACTTCTTCAGGCACAGACCTGTGATACAGCGTAAGACTGGGGTGCGAGCGATGTTCGCAAATTACTTACTCATGACCAGGCACAGACCCAGAAGAGGCGTGCAAACTATCCACACGACCGCGATAGACTTTGTGTACGCATGCTGTACGTCGTGACGTAAAGACAAGGGCTAGACCCGATGTCATGATTGGCTCAGATGTCGCGGGTAACGTCGCTTACCTCTAAACCGTTGACCAATCGTATGCTGTCTGCCAGGCTGGCAGAAGATGTGCCAGTATGCAAGTCGGGTATGTGCTTGATTCGCTGTCTCAATTGCTGGAGGCAAGAACGCGTCGGTAAGTATGCGCGACAAGCAGGTGGATAGCGTACAGATGACCAAATCGCTTGGCCGATGGAAATCCCGATTGTCGAGCCCAGCTGTCGGAGGAGTCCAAGAGTTGCTGTGCTTGTGGCCATGTCTTTTACCGGCATGGCTGCTTGAAGTGCGACCAATGGAGGGAAGAAAAGCCCGCCACAACCGATGCTCCCGATCATCGGGAATATCTCTTGAATCGCGCTGCAATATGCATGCTTGAGCGGTTTTCGACTTCATGGTTCATAGAGAGCGCAACTCACGTTGAGGAAGACTCGTCAAGCATGATCATGAGACCGTATCCAAGCGTCATGATTATCTACGTTAGGTATCCCACGATGAGACAGGTACATACAACTAACTCTGAGCAGACTCACGTAAGATACCCACATGATAGGCCTAGCGTCGCCGATTGCGGTGACTATGAAGCCGCCAAGCGATAAAAGGCATCCTCCCAGAGAGTAAGGTAGCATACTGTGATTGAAACAATGAGGTGCACGTTCGCCTAGGGAAAGGTAGACTACGTACTGGATGCCGACCTTAGTCGCAGACGCTCCCAAAACTTGATAATAGATAGGCAGGTAGTAATTGCCTACCAGTCCATATGAGCTCAATATGAAGTAGATACGTCCGACGACAAGCGAAATTACGCACCTTGGAAGAAGGCGAAGCCGTGTAGAAATACCGTGATCAAAATAAAGCCGGTCGTACGGGTCTGGGAAGCTGTGGTCAGCGACAATGACATATCAGACATAGACCTTGTTCACCCTAAAGAGACGTGGCGGGATAATGGGGAGGCGCGAAGTATAGCCCTCCCAGCATCCGGCGAACACGAGTAGGACGAACCCTACGACAAGCAAGGAAATTGTGGCGCGAGAATTCCCTGTCTTACGCATCAGATGGCAATGAGCGACAGATACGGGGAGTGAACGTACAGCTGTCTTCGCTTTGGTTGAATCCCAAGAGTACACAGACAACGCCGCCGACAATGAGCACAAGCCCAAGGAAGTCGAATTCTGCGGCGTGCTGTCGCCACGTCTTGTCATGCTTGACGGGATTCAAGTGCAGAGTGAAGAAAAGAAGTAACAGGGCGACGCCCCCCGTCGGACTGTAGAAACAGTTGAGTGCTACTGTACGCGCTATAACGAAATTACAGACAGATTTACCCAAAAGCACCTGCTGTAATGTCAGAGATATAGGATGCCCAAACGAAATAAAAACACACCATCTCCACGTTACATGATCGGTGAAAGCCTATAGATAATAAATAAAATGGCGGCGTGAGAGCCAAATAAAATGCACGTACGCCACCGACCAGAGGTCCAAGAACCCTGTGTATCGTTAGTAAATCGTCGAGTCGATTTGGCCAGCGCGTGCGTACGATGCAATTCCCCAGACAGCGCCAGCATACCCGCCGAATGTCGCCCGTCTGTCATCTGTCAATAGAGTTCGCCGGAACAGTCGGAGATGCTCACTTTTCCAGCGGAACAATGTCTCCGACAATAATATCAATCATCTGGAAAATACCGCCACCGCCTATGCCTTGAATCGCCCGCGCAATAATGAGCCATGACAAGTTTTGTGCCGCACCGCAGAGCGCAGAGCCAAGCTACAAGCGCTAGAAATCAGCGAAATTGTTAGCCATACGACAGTTGAGTTTGCGCACCAGGAAGACAAGGATGATGGGGTACAAGAGTGCTTTTCGACCAATGAGGTCGGAGATTGTCCCAAAGAATGGACTGACGGCGGCTGAGCCAAGGAGATAACCACTACAGATATTGTTTGAATACGTTGATACGATATTATGGAGAGCTGCTCACCTGCCGACCCAAGAGTAATTCTGACCATTGCACAACTGTGACACAATCGTAGGCAAGGCGATCGCGACGCTGAACATCATATATATCAATGGAACGTTCACCTAGCTAGATGACGGCGCCGGCGCGTACATTGATTGATCCAGAGCGGACTGTACATAGTAAGTTGTGAGGTTCGCCACTGCGTTTCGGTCAGAACGGGCAGGGAACGTACCAAAAATGTGACAAGCATGAGCGCAAAGAAGACTACTGGAAGATTATTCTTGGGTATGACCTCTTCCTCCGTCTCCCGAGCCTTCCGCGCGGCGTGTTCGAGATGTGGATGCGTCCCGTCGACCTTCTCACCATCCAGAGACACATCATCAGGGCGGTCTGCAACGTCGAACGAATGGGGCATAAGGCCTAAGGAGTGACCGAGGCGAGAGCAAAAAGAGCAGCAGGCAACTTGACGTTGAACGAAGCTCATAATATGCGGAGCCCCCGCATGACCCCTCGATCCGCCAGACCAGGGTCCAGGCTTGCGCGAAACCTTCATAGCCAGCGGCCTGATAGTGTGAAAACCAGACCCCTCAGGAAATTCAAACGACATAGCATGACGCGCAAAGCACATACCGTTTGTGGCAGCCTGAGCCTCAGCCACTCTTTAGCTTTTGACCTTTTTAACACAAGAGGACGCGATGTTTTGAGAGAGTGAGATTCTTTCTAGTCGACTCTCGCGCACGCAGTTAGGCCTTTCAGCTTGATCCTGTGACCCATGAGCGGGATTCAGCGAGGAACAAAATGACATGGCAAGGTCCAAGTGAAGTTCCGAATCGCGCGCATCTCATCGTCGAGGGAGGCGACTCCATCAACACGTGGTGGTTTCTCCGCACATTGTCCGAAGATGCTTTCTGGGCAAACAATATCTTGACTCTCTCTTTTCATCACCCCATGCTCAACATAGTGCCTTTTGCTACAGAAACTGTTGGATTATGTATGTCAAAGCATATTCAGACCGCTGATTTTCGATTCTGGCTTGCACAGCGAAGTTGATCGGGTCACAAGAGGTGCGTTGCTGCTTGTTTAAGACGATTTTCAGCTAATAATACTGCAGTCGTTTCCTGCAGGATGTCCAATTAACGGGCATAATTTGACACCGCGGACGGAGTATTCCTATGGACATCTGGCATCTGCCCCAAACAACACTTCACCATGAAAACTATCCTAGTCTCGGGCTAGTCGTCTTTCGCATTCCTCCCGCCCCTCGAGCAAACAGCCATCTGGGTCATTCATTGGTGCACCGCTCCTGTTTGTCCTGCAGCGGGCGACTTTAGACCAGCGTACGTACCCAACATCTTTGCCGTTGCTATGGCTCAGATCTCCGAGTCGACAATTTCGCAGGCGCCTGTCTTGCGCTCGACTAGTTTTATTCGTCGCCACCAGCGTGCACGTACCGCCCCCCGGCGCGTTTTTCCTCAGCCTGATACTGCCATGCGTTGCTCTCTGCTCTGCCTGCACCCGCCAGCTACATATATGCATCACTCACATGGCATCTGCTCATTTACCTTCGCAGTCCGTAGCACCCCAATAGCAACACCAGCGCTGTAGAGGACCAATATCTCGCCATCCGGTGGTCCTGGTTTTCGGGCCATAGACGAAGTGATTGTCTGCAGTAATGGCAACGTTCAGTCTGTAAAGGTGAGCAAGTCTTTATATCAAGTCGGGACTATGCTAACAACAGCCTCTGTTGTCACCTCGACGTTCCACGTTCTCTACAGCGTATTACTAGCAGGTGTTGAGTCGAAGTCCGAAGCAGTAACGGCGGCGTTGGCGGCTAATTCCTAATTAGCCGCCTCGGCAAAAATGTTTTTCGCGTTAACAGTAATTCTTTATTGCCACATATACACAGATATACACGCGTACGCACGCGTTGCTCAATTGAAAGGGCCCACGCTGCGGAGAGAGGCACAGAAGGTGAGCTGTGCATGCTGTCGGTACAACGTACAACAATTGATCCTGTGTAATATCGGTCAATAAGAACGCAGCTGCGGTCGTCCCTGATGTCACGACGGGCGCCGGCCTGATGGCGACGTCGTAGCAACGTCTGCCCGCCGTTCCAATGGGCCGGTTAGTCAAACCGATGTGAAGGTTGTGTCCTGTATATGAGCTAGCGTGCCTCTATCGGACAGTTCATACCGCTCCGCCCTCATCTTTCTTTATTTTACCTTTCTAGTTTACCTTTGCAGCCACCTGACAAGTTTCACAATGCCATCGTCTACCTCGGCTGGTGCGTTCTACGAGCACCCGGCTTCGTTCCAACTGATGTTCATGACGCGTCATAGCGTTGTCATCGCCGTACAACTATACCCCAACGGAGAGCACGTGTATCATTTTTGTCGTACTTTTCTCGATTTCCGCCTGTAAGTTGGCCACTGGGTATGGGTTCAACGACTTACACGACGTGATTATAGCGATGCACTTCGTTCTGATGATTCGCCATCGCCTGTGGTGGCTTCTGCCAACCATTATGCTCGCCGGTGTGGGCGAAGTTGTTGGCTGGGCCGGTCGTCTGTGGTCGAGCCAGAACGTCCTTGCAAGAGATCCTTTCATGATGCAGTGAGTATGATGTTCTGTGCACTTGCATTTTCGTGATTTAAGTCATTTTGCAGGATTGTTTGCACGATCATTGCTCCAACGCCGTTCGTCGCGGCTGTCTTTATCACCTTCGGACATCTCGTGCGCAGAATGGGCGAGCGGTATAGTGTTTTGTCGGCGAAACTATGTAAGTGTACACGTATTGGTGGCACCGTCTCGCCTTAATCACCGAGTACTTACAACGCCGTCGGGATCGCAGACTCCCGGGTATTCTTGACAATAGTGAGTGATAATAACAAGCCATGAAATGCCTCACGAATGACGTTGTACCACAGGATATTACGTGCCTTGTTGTTCAGGCGTTAGGCGGTGGTATTGCCGCCAGCGCAGACACCGAAAAAGCATCGAACCTTGTGCGTACATTCACTTTCCGACGAGTTCTTTTTCTAAGCTGTTAACGTCAACAGGGCAGCAACATCATGCTGATTGGTATCATCGTTCAAATGGGTCGGTCGTCTTTCTCGTGTGCATCTATCCACTCGCGCTTACCTTGCGACGATAGCCGCTCTCTTTTTCTTCATGTGTACCGGTGCCTATTTCTTCTACAACTTTCTCACCGAGCACCCGGTCCGCTCGACGTCTACTGCGGGCAGTAGCATGGTCACTCTCACGAACAGCGGTCGCATGTGGAACAATAAGCTGAAGATGCTTTCTGGTGCCATCTCGTTCACGACGTTGGTGCTCATGATCCGGTGCGTGGCATGGGCTACATTGTGTATAATCCCCGACTGAATAATGAATAGTGCCATTTATCGTACCGTTGAACTCGCTGACGGATGGAACGGAACGGTCATTTCTACCCAGTGGTTATTCAGTGAGTACAGACCACTTCTTGCCTTCTTGCCTTCTCACTGTGCGGCTTCCCAGACGTCTTCGACGGAGCCATGATTGTACTGGCGTTTTTCACTATGGCCTTCTTTCACCCCGGCCCCTTGCTTTTCAGCCAGCCTTCGTCAGACAATGCTTCCATCGATGAGGCCAAGCGTCTCTCGAGCTCCATGAGCCTAGTGGAAGTCTAAGGTGAAACTGCGAACATGCCTACGTTCCGAGAATTGCAACGCTTCGAACCCCACGAACACTTCCCCGACACTCATTAGATGCACACAGGACAATGGACTCACTAGGTACCTTACTCGCTACCATTTGCTCTACGGACAACGGACAGCTGGCGGTGACCGTAATGATCTAGCGTTTCGCTATACTAATGTCATGTCAGTATTGTCGGCGCAGATGATCTTTATGCCTCTGCGCGCCAGTAATTTCTATTTTCTGGTGGCAGCTGAATGTTAGTTAACGTTAATCATCCGTCTGGCGGTTCTCAAATGCGTGTATCATCCACTCATTGAGCGTTGGCGTTTGAACCGGTAATCCCCTGGACGCTCCGCTCAGTTCTTCTCAGGTTCACCGTGACGTAGTTCGGGCCGATATCCGTTGATCACGTGGTCGCTGCTTATGTCAGGCTTCTGAATCTTCTCGAGTCGTTTGACTGCTCTCTCTGCGTGCGTCGCACTCGATGTCGTTCCTTTTCGCTACTCATACCTTGCCATATGGTGATTTACCCCCCAAGGTCTGCCCTGGCACTGTCACGATCTCGGAACTATCGAATCTACGCTTCGTTTACGAGATCCTGCGAATGCTAATACTTATCTATTGCGTGCTGTTGCAAAAGCGTCACAGTCCTGGATTCTCATCACCACACAAACGGGCTGCTCGCCGTGTCAAGACCGCTCGTTAGAACATGACGCACCTTCTCCGGTTTTTCGGGAATCGGGATACGTCGAACAACGAAACAGTGCACCACGGAACAAACAGCCAAGTCTTCATGCAATTCACGTATCACCCGGACTACAAAAGACTCTGTGTGGGCTGAACTTTCTTTCATGTGTTGTCATTCTGATCACGGATCGCTTGAACAGTGACTTTTGCGCGCATCCCCGGCGATACGCGTCCCAGATTATCCAGAGAATGCCTTATTCAACACAACCTCGGGAGGACAGGAACGTGGACTCGACAAATTTAACAACGGGATGGGGTCGTCAGACAAATTTACGTCGCGGACTATCTGAAAATAACTTCTAAAGTCGACATACTGAGAAGCGCACTTGATAGTTCGACTAGTATCGATAGTCGTAAGCTGCACTTGGACAAATAGATACGTCGAAGCTATGAGTGAAGTCATGAACTCACGATACCTATGAGCTGCACGTAGCATTCGCCGACTGCCCCGGTTGGACCTGGATGTAATGATACAGTGAGCGATGTATTGATCACGTACTATGCCATGTACGCTCATGCACGCATGCTACGCAGGGAGCACCAGTGCCAGGTTACGATCATCTCCTATCTTATTGCCACCTTAAAGGTGGAGAGCTAAGTTACTCGTGTAATCCTATTGCACGATCTCCTGACCACAGGCTAGACAGCGTGGCTTCATATCCAACACATGATCTCGCCGCATTGACAGCGCCGCTATTGCCTCGGTTCGATAAGGGACGTACCTTCAGTCGGGTATGAAGGAGGTTTAGAGGACCAGGCCACCAGGACCATCAGCTAGCATCCCGCATGCTCGACGCCCGGTGTCCTGACTTGTAACTACTACTGGAAACTTCCGAATAGGGGTGGCGTATCATAGTATGTATCGAACCACTATTTCAGCACCTCGGTAACATTTTCTTGGAGTAGCGACCGCCTGAGCCTAAAAAGGCGCTTAGGGTCATCAGCGCCACACGAACTCTCACACAAAATGGCAACAATGTCGGGAAGTGATTTCGCCGAAGCGTCGGCACCCTTGGACGTCTAAAGTATGGATTTCCGATTGCCATCGTCGAAAAGGTGTATCTTGCAAGTATGACGGTCCCGTCCTTCTTCTGACCTGACAGGACAGAAGGTCTCGAGACATGCAAGCCGTCGAAGGCGTTCAGTTCCACTTTGGGTTTGTGCGCAGTGGTAGTAAGATCTCCGGCGCTGCGATCACAGCAATTAGAATCCTGTGGCAATCACAGTTCAGTATTGGCCGATTGTCGCTCGGAGGTCCTTCCTGAGACCGTACCCCGACAGCTTGGCAATATGCCTCCGAATACAGCAGTCATGACCACACATGCACTGAGCACGCACGCTAGAAGATTCGGGTAGGTGAGCTTCGCCCACCACCCCCCTGTCATCGACATGCAGCCGAGGCACGCCCTAACAGCGCGCCCTTGTTTTATAGCGCCCGTACGATCACTACTCGACATAGTGTCGGCCCCGGAGGCGCTCTGATGCGTGAATCGTGACTCACGCACCGACCCCCAGACTACGGACGATATCAACACAGCTTCGTGACTTCCGTAGCAGGGGACATAGGTCCATTTGCCGAGCGGAAGGACTCGATGTGGACGCGTATAAGCGACCAGTAGGCGTCCATCAAATTGACCCCGCAGCGTGGGCGCTAATTTTACGTTGGCTGTGCTCGTACCTGGGGCTGCCGGATCGGCAGATGTTCGCTGCTCTTTGTCCCCAACTCGAAATTTCCTGCATGCCGTCTTGCGTCGGACATTTACAGATCGAGTTGTAGCAAGCGGTGCGTGGCCTACAAGCGAACTCCCACCTATGCGGAAGCGATCAAAGTGTCGTTCCACTTGCGGCCAGCAAAAGCCGTCGCAGTTCATGCAAGTCCTAAACTCCGAGAATTGCGCTTAAAGTGGACAGGAATGCATGCAGGGCGAAGTGCTGCGTTATCAGCCTTCGAGATGTAACTGCGCTCATGAGGCGCGCCGCGATGTCAAAACGTGGGTGCCGCAGTAGATACCAGTGTCCCGGCAATATCGCATCCTTGCTGCTTTCCTGTGCGCAGAATTGACGTGCTTGATGCGGCGTTGCAGGTGGCCGCGCGTCTTATATATAAGGCGTGGCGAAGACACTTGCTACCATCAGTTCCGTCGTCCACGCCTTCTCCCCCTTAGTATATACCACTTCTTCTAGTTTTCCTCCTTCCTGTCTTGTGGGCAGCATGTCGTCGACCACTACAGCACCAGGTGCGTCATATGGACGCCCCTCGTCTCCATCGCTCATGGCCTCGTTTCTCTAGCACCGACGCTTTCACCGGGTGAAATTGATCCAAATTCGTCGCAATATAATTACACCCCAACGGAGTGGGTATGTATCATCTTTGTCGTGCTGTTCTCCATCTCGACATGTGAGTTCATTGCATTTATTCAACAAACTACCACTGACATGCTATGACCGCTAGTTGGTCATCTCCTCCTGATGCTTCGGTATCGTCTGTGGTGGCTTATACCCACCATCTTGCTTGCCGGTGTCGGTGAGATCATTGGCTGGGCTGGCCGTCTCTGGTCCAGTCAAAATGTGCTTGCGAACGACCCTTTCATGATGCAGTGCGTATGACGTGCGGTTTAGGTGCGCCTGTCCACTCAACCATCTCATATAGAATCGTATGCACGATCATCGCCCCCACGCCCTTTGTCGCCGCCATCTTCATTACTTTCGGGCACCTCGTGCACCGGCTTGGCGGGCGCTACAGCTGGTTGAATCCGCGCTTTTGTGAGTCTCTATTCACCCGGGCGCAGTATGACCCCTTTCTTACGGTTTCATTCCGCAGACTCCAGGATCTTCTTGTCGGTGGTAAGTTGCACAGTCATCGACAAAGTATTTCGGCTGCTAATTCCGGGCCGCAGGACATCACGTCTCTCGTCGTGCAAGCCGCGGGAGGCGGTATCGCGTCTAGCGCGAATACAGTCTCAGGCACGAACCTCGTACGTATGGTGTTGCTCACGAGCTATGCATTATACTTACCGCGTCTTTTATGATAGGGTGGTAACATCATGCTTGCGGGTATTATTATCCAGATGGTCGCCCTCTTCTTTTTCATGTGCCTCGGCGCGCAGTTCTTCTACTGCTTCCTGACCGACCGTCCGATCCGCGCGTACGCTGCTCCTACGGACAACAGCACACTGACTCTCACGAACCGCCGCCGCTCGTGGAACAACAAACTGAAACTGCTGTCGGCCGCACTAGCGTTCAGCTCCTTGGTGCTGATGATTCGGTGCGTCCCTCTATCATTATCCCGTGCGTGAAGTAGCAGCTAACCCGCTTCACAGTGCTGTGTACCGTACCATCGAGCTCGCTGACGGATGGAATGGTCCCGTGATCTCTACGCAGAAGTGGTTCAGTACGTCAAGCTCTCCGATTACACCAGTCCCACATGCTGACCTATCCTGCAGACATCTTCGACGGTACCATGGTCACCCTCGCGTTCTACACAATGCTGTTCTTCCACCCAGGTCCCCTGCTCTATAGCCAGCCCGAGGAAGTTGTCGTAGAGGAGAACAAGATCCCGTCGAGTTCTATCAGTCTGGCGGCCAAGCCATGGGCGAATGTAACGACGAGCCAGGCATGATGGACTTTTCCGTTTCTTAGATTTCTTTACTTTCTTTACTGCACGAACATTCTATGGACTAGCAATATGAATTTCACGAGCACCAGAAGGCTGATGTGACGCCAGCGGGACCAAGAAGCACATGTCTGAAAATTGGGGACATCGTCATCTGCACAAGGTGGAGAGGCATGATTCGTCAATTTCAAGAAGTATCATTGAGACACTCGTGTTGTATGGCGACACTGAAGGTCTCATGAGATTTGTTCGCCTCTGAATCTCTACCTAGTCCACATGGCCTTCGTGCCATTCGCGTCAGGTTACAAGGCACTTCATTCGTACGCAGTAATTTACCGTATTACATCACTTGGTCTGATCCTGTGCTTTCCTCCGTTCCACCTCCTTCACAGCCCACTCATTGATTGAAGCCGGAAACAGCGGCATCTCCTCCTCGCGCTCCTTCTCGTGAGCCAGACACACCAAAACGTTCGGTAGCTCGTTCTGGACCCGCGCAAGGCGACCCGCAGTCTCTCTCGCGACGTCCCAGTCCGCGTACATTCCCTTGCAAATGGTGCGTGGTGGCTCCCCGCAGTAGCACTGCCGGCTGTGGCACGTGTCGCCAGAGAGAAGAACGAATGCGTCCGGACCAACACGCACAGCCGCAAGCATGTGGCCTAGTACGTGCCCCGGCGCGTCGACCAGATACAGCGAGCCATCACCGTGGAAGTCAACAGCATGTTCGAACGGGCCGAACGGACGCAATGCCGATTCATTGTCATGAAAATCGACGTAAAGGAGCGGACGTCCAGCAGGCAACGCGAGGAACCGTGAGTTGATGTTTGGCGGGTACGGGTCAGCCAGCAGCTCACGCGACTCGCCGCCGAGCACTATGCTCTTCGACGGGATGCGGTCTGGGTCACCGATGTGGTCCCAATGCATATGGCTGCGGAAAGAGTAAAAATATGAGTACACGGTATTGTTCAATCGAAGGCGTGGGCGAACCTGTAGATGATGGTATCAATCTCAGCTGGGTCCACGCCGCCTTCGCGTAATAAGTCTGCAACGTCTTTCGGGCAGTCAGGTTTGAAGGACACGACACGGTCGACCAGTGCAGGCGGATAGCCCTCGCCGTGCTGCGCAGATCGCGTGCATACACGCCAAGTCCATCAACATACGCCGCATGATGTTGTGGCGCGACTCACCTTGCGCACACCTAAATCAAACAACGCCTTTCCCTTCGTGGGGTGCTCTAGGAGAAATGAGAATGCTGGAAGCCAGGAGCCTACTTCCGCAGGAGCGTCCTCGGCATCCAGGAATGTACGGCTATCCTGAAGCCAGACGTGTCCCGCGACAATAGGCTTGATAGTGACGTCGACGTAGACTTGGCCTTCCCTATCTGCTGGAAATGGCTGGATAGGCGCAGGCATGGTGGATAGTTTGGCTGCGATGTGTATATGTGCTTAAGATGATACTTCACCTGGGAATTGGAGACGGCTCCTTTATACGTCGTGAGAGGAATAGGAGCCCTCCGGCAACTCACGATACTGGAACATTGACCGCCGCCCGGACATGCTCCAGAATAGCTTTCTTGCTTGCTAAGCACGTCGAACGCGTGGGTTCCAACGACGAGCCAAGTAAAATTTGTCACCAAAGGTATTACAAGTGTTGCGAATCGGAGCAATGAGAAAGTATATGCGAGGTCGATGTGAGCAGAACAAAGTTTAAGTTCGCGTCCTTGGGTACGCGATTTGTGTGGTTGTGTTTGCCGCCCCGCCGTTGCAGCGCCAATCAGTGGCGGGAATATAAAATTCAACGCCGTCACCGCGGTCTGGACGCTTGCTTCAAGCGTCCACAACCATGGTGGCCGCCAACGAGCCCACGAATGCGCACTGTCTCCGGAAAGCTGTTCCCCACTGTGCAAGATAGCACCGACGCCATTGTCGAGAGCCTGAGGCGCGAGCTCACTACGCTGGCGACCGGGCCCGGAACGGACCATCGAGGTCAGGTCCAGCATTTTCACGAGTCAGACAGCCGCGATGACGGCCATGCCTCGCCGACGCGCATCCCGATGCCAGCACTATAAATCGCAGCGCAGCCTGAGAAGGTCACGTCGTTCGAGCTTTGCTCGCCCAACCCCCTCATCACCCTCTAATCCTCGATACCATAAACCGCTCAGATAGTCATGAAGCTCAACGTCAACGTCCTAACAACCTTCCTCTGTGCCTCTGCGCTTGGTGCATATGCGCTGCCGCCTTACGAGTCCACCCTCCAGGCGCGCGCCGCTGCTGTAGACAATATCGTCTACGTGACCAACGCAGACAAGTTCTGGTAAGCATATGTTGTGCGAGAGCATCATTTCGATCCTTGCTGACATGAGATGTGCATTCAGCATGATTGTACCGCGTAACCCTCACACCAATATCGGTGACAGCGAGCATACGGGCGGCATGAAGACGTATTGCTCACCCGACGGCCGCTACTCCAGCCAGCAAGGCCAGCTGCCCGACGACTGGTGGAGCCACGTCGCGTTCAAGACGGGCAAGGGCAAGAACGGACAGCGTTATGCCCAACGTGCGTCCCATCTACCACTGCTCATAATCTCTGCTGCATACTGACATGTGTATAACAGTGACAGGCTGCATTCGTCCCAGCCACCTGACACGCCTGAACCCAGGCGACGACGGTGGTCAGTACGACTCCAGCGGTGGAGCGGGCGGCAAGGGGAACCCCGCGGGCAGCCAGTGCCTTGGCTACAAGCATTACGTCGAGCTCATTGAGCCCTCGGCCAATCGTGCGTGCATCAAGTGCTGCGACGACCCTGCGGATTGTCCTACCAACAAAGGTGAGTTTTGCTGTCTTGCATTGCGCATCAGTACTGATCTCGAATACTTGACACAGATACCTCGGGATGCCCCAACGTCATCAAGGGCAATTACTTCACGTGCGACTAAGTAATCCTACCATCCCACCGATTCCGTTCGCGCCTACGCGCATGACCCTCAAGACAGGTTTCTATACTTACGACATTCACGTCCACACGTTCACACTCATGGCGCCTCGACGATCCGATTTGGCCACATCTCTCCGGCACTCTCGCAGCTTCTTTCAGGACATTTCGGACTTGCTAGCAACAGCTTCTTGGACTCTGTTGTTCGTGTTCACCGCACAGTATATCATATACCGCCACTTGTAGCACACTGTAATCTTTGCACAACACCTTTTAATAACAGTAGCAGTCTTGTATTCACCAAACACGTCTTCATTTGACTGGACAGCAGTCTTCCTACGGCTGCCAAGTGATTGAACAAACGATGCTGAGGAAATTTATGTGGCAGAAGGTCAGCGGGCCACTCAGCTGAGGCCCGCGGAGTCACGTAAATTGAGACAGCACATCGCGGTCAATCTGGACCATCCTCAAATCCATGGCCCTGAATGACGTCCTCAATTCCATGCGGGTGACCTTACGCCAACCGTATTGTGGGTGTTTTTCTGACACATAACATGGGCTGCGCAAAGCGCACCCCTCTTGAGTACATCTACGCACATACAACGGGAACCATCACGTTCTAGAGTGCGCCAGTATTTTGCCAAATGTGCACCGGGACAACTGTGGTGACGCCGTTATCGCTCAAGAACCGTCCGGTCATCACAGACATGAGATGACCGACCTGGCTCTCGAAGGATACATCTCCTCGCACGCCCGCGATCCGGAGATGTGGCATGTGCGAAGCAGACCTCCATGCACCCACAAGCAGATAGCGGCTGCTGTTCGCGTGTCAGCCGATCTCCTTCTCGGGCTTGGCGCGAACTTCGAGCCTGCTTCGAAGTTCGAACCAGGAGATTTCAGCAAGCACGGCGACATACGAACGCCACTGTGAGGTGCTAGGTGGTCGTATGTCATGTTGTCTCCGCGTCCTGACCTGTATATCGACTGAAGTTTATTGCGCGTGAGGGCATTATTCTCGGATGCAAATGCAATGAGCCCTGCTCTAGAATATTAGATTAGAGTTGTTACGGGTGCAGCAGACGTAGACAAGCAAGATCTAAACAAGTACGAGCAGCACAGATACCTATAACGCGCGCGGGAGCTTCAGGCTTTCTTCGTCAGAGCCCGTCGGCGAAAGTTCCCTCTTATAGTCGGTTTTTGCACAACCATTCCAGGTCGTGTGCAGGCGGTCCGCCATCCCGCGCGCCCATACGCTCCTCACATGCGACCGAGACGCAAACTTTCCGGCGTCCTTCCGATCTGAATACGGGAGGGTTCGGGGCAGGTTCCAGAGGAGAATCAAAGAGGCTGAAAAATGTGTCCATACCACATCGATGCGTATGGGCGCACAAAAAGCCGTAGGCGAGGCACCGCGACAACTTGTACGAGCAGTTTCTGAGCTTCTCTGAGTCGCACGAGGCTACAGAGCTCTAAAACTTGATGCTGATGCCGATAGGTTTGTGTACAATTGTGGGAGGAGGCCAAGTGTAAAGCGTTGCGCGCCTGCCGAATGAATGGGAGATGCGATCAACTGATCGGGTAGATCTGCCTAGATCAAGATCCCCGCGCTGAGAGGATGAACGACCAGCCTGTTCAAAAATTTGCACCTCATGCAGAAAAACCGAGTCATCCACTCGCAGACCTCAATTATCCTGCATATTTTCATGCTTTTACGACGGCGCGGAGCTTCAAAGGGGCACACGAGAACCCCGTGGGCCCACCGTGGTCTATTGGGTTGGGTGGCGTGTTTCGGTAGGTTTAGGTCCGTATTCAGCTTTCGAACTCGCCGGCGCATGTGCATTCACGGTCGGCGTGTTTTGTTATTTCATCGCAGAGTAAACTGGTCATGTTTCCGGCAAGAGAAAGGCGACGAGTCATTGCCTGTCGCGGGACTTGTGGAGCGGGTTTATATCACCCACAATTTTTCGCTGCAGGCACGGTATAGCTCCGTATACGAGACAGATCATGCGGGCCTTATATTAGCTCTGCTCACATGAGCACCCTTCTCTCACGCACTTGAGCTTTTACCATCGTCTTGCTCGTGCCCACGCGCACCCGGCATCCCCCACGCCCCTTGCCTCCCAGCGGGTTCCAACATGTCGTCCAGCGCAATCACGCCTTCACCCTCCCCACCGCCGTATGACGAGAAAAGAGACGGCTCGTCCGTCGAAAAAGGGAAGGAGGAATTTGTCGTTGCGGAGAGCGGGTCGCACGGGTACCACTTCGACACCCATGACCTCGACCAGGTCCAGCGCAAGCTGCAGCAGCGCCATGTGCAGATGATTGCTGTTAGTGCTTCACAATTTACTATCCAAGCATCATACCTGACAGTAAAAAGATCGCTGGTACAATTGGCACAGGTCTCTTCCTTGGGTCTGGTCTTGCGCTACAACAGGCGGGTCCATTAGGAGCCCTCATCGCGTACGGATTAGTGTCGACAGTCGCATACGCGTCGCTCTGTGCTCTTGGAGAGATGACTTCTCATGCGCCCATCTCGGGTACATTTCCCCACTATGCAGCGCGTTGGGTAGATCCGGCATATGGTTTTGCACTTGGGTACGTCGGCGGCTGCTACGTCAGGGACTCGCGATATTTACGTCTTGTTTGACAGCTGGAACTACTTCTACACCAACGCAATCTCCATTCCAGTGGAGGTCTCGGCGGCCTGTATTCTTATTACGTTCTGGGACCCCAACGTGCGTTTCCTGCGCGTTTTGTCAAACGACCACGCTAAATTTCAGTGGTGTCTCAGCTGGGTCACCAGGCAGGATACACCGCTGTTCTTGCCGTGATGATGTGTGTATGTAACGTCGTCGGCGTGCGGTGGTTTGGAGAGTCCGAGTTCTTCTTCTCGATCATCAAGCGTGCGTGAATCAATCGCTTCCTCTGTCGTACTAAAACCTCACGCTTTCATATCACAGTGCTGTTGATCACCGGTCTGATCATCGTTGGACTTGTCATCGATCTTGGAGGAGGGCCTGACCACGATCGTCGCGGTTTCCGATACTGGAGAGACCCTGGTCCTTTTGCCGGCGCGCAACTCGAGCCAACCCGTTTAGGACTCGACCAATTCCTTGGCATGCTCAGCGTGCTCGTTCAGGCGGCTTTCTCATTCCAGGGTATGGAGCTGTGTGCAATGTGAGTAACAATCTCCTCTAAAAATGAAGTTATCTCACGCTTATTACTCTGTGCTTCAGTGCCGCTTCAGAAACGGAGAGCCCTCGTCGTAACATCGCCAAGGCTGTGAGGAGGGTGTTCAGCCGAATCGTGGTTTGCTACGTGCGCGGCCATTCCCATCTCATGTTTATCGCATGCTGACCAGCCGACCCCACAGATGCTCGGTCTTCTCGTCACAGGTATGCTCGTGCCGTACAACGACAACGACCTCATGTCGACCACGAGCACCGCCGCGGGATCGCCGTACGTCATCGCAATCACGCGGTCTGGCATCACGGTGCTCCCGCACATCATCAACGCGTGCATCTTCACGTCCGCCTTCTCCGCGGGCAACTCGTTCCTGTTCTCGTCGTCGCGGGTGCTGTACGGGCTCGCGCTGCGCGGACAGGCGCCCAAAATCCTCGCCTGGTGCACCAAGAGCGGGCTCCCGATGTTCTCCATCGCACTGACCGGCGCGTTCGCGTTCCTCGCGTTCATGAACATCTCGAGCGGATCAGTCACGGTGTTCAATTGGTTCGTCAGCTTGTCGACTGTCGGAGGCTTCCTGTGCTGGCTGGGCATGAACGTCACCTATGTGAACTTTTGTACGTGCTCACCCCTTTCTGGCATGATCAGCTTGCTAATACGTTTGCTTGTAGACCGCGGATTGAGGGTGCAAGGCATTGATCGCAAGAAGCTCGTATACCACAGCAACTTACAACCATGGCTGGCGTACTGGGGCATCTTCTGGAACATCATCTTTATTCTCGTCAATGGCTTTGAGTGCTTCTGGAACTTCACAGCGGCGTCCTTCCTGACAGCATGTGCGTCCGAACAGTGCTATGCAAAACACCTTCAAGTACTGACTCCTCCGCTCATCGTTGCAGACATCAACATTCCATTATTTGCCGCCGTCTACTTCGGCTGGAAGTTTTACAAACGGACGAAGATCTGGAAGCCCGAAGAGATGGACTTCGTCACTGGAATCCCGACGCTCGAAGAGACAGAGACCCCCGAGGTCCCACCCGCCAACTTCGGCGAGAAGCTCTTCGACATCGTCTTCTAGCCCCCCTCCAAAGTTACCCTGCCACACCCGCTGCTGGTAGGGCGTGCATGCGCGGAGCCGCATGTCGCTTTGTTACGTGGATATCATTTCCCATTCACGAATCGTTCACTTGGACGTTGCAATGTTTCTTGCTGCTATCGGATGTACACCCTGCATGACGCCCTGATGTCAAAGCTCATATTCATATATATAATGTAGTGTATTGATACCTCTTCAATAGAACAAACACAGTCGAATCATCGCACTGTCTACGCTCGAACCCTAGCCGGGATTCCTGGACGTGAAGTTCGCGCATCAGCACGATATACACCAACTATTGAGGCTCCGCGGCACGACACAACATGGACACCAACAGGCATAGGCCTTCGCGGAAGCATTCCACGCGGGGTAAGCCCTACGAATTTCGAGAAAGATAAGCAGCCACAACTCGAACCTGGTACCTGGCGCATCTGCTCGTTATCGTCGTGGGCCTTGAGGAGCACCAACTTCGCGGGAAGTATCGAGATCTACGTGCCTAACGATGCCGCCGATCGTGAGGGGCAGGATGTTGCGCCTTTTGTGGCGATATCGGCGCGATTGAGTATGACTCGTGTAGCAGAGATAAGCAGAAAAACTCGAAGGATGTCCGGAAAGCCGATAAATAGTGGCTTGTTAGTCGTTTGGATCGTCCACGTGCATATTTAGGTCACGTAGCATGAAATTCCGACGGCGAAGCAGGCAAATTTCCGGCGCCTATTATCGAGGGATCGAGGAGAGGGTCTTCGACGACGATAGTGATTTAGCTGTGAGCTTCAAGTACGTCTGAAATTTTCCTTTTAGTCCGTTTTTGACACGGTAAATCACAATTCATGACAACTTTCAGGTTTTCGGATCGGAAGGGGTTGACACCACACAGCGCACGGCCAGAAACATGTTTCCTGTTTGATGCAATGGTTTGCCAGAAGTCTACATTCTACAATTTACTATCTTTTCCTAGCAATGCGCTTGAACATACTGATACATTTCATCCAAGACTCAACATCTATCGAAACAATGATAACTCTCACTGAGACGGACCAGCGCCGGCACCTGGGGGGCCAAACGTGCCCGGGCCGCCATTGAAGGGTCTGCCGATGCCAGTCCCTCTGAACCCGCCCCTGTTGAGGCCCCTACCTGCGAAGCCTACGCGGAACGGCAGCATCCCGCCGCGTAAACCGAGTATGGGCACGGCGTGTCCTTGGTGCACCTCGGGGACAGGCTCGGGGGTGTGCGACGGGTACCCTCCAGGCATCGCGACGCCTTCATCCTCAGGCTCCTCGTCCGGCTTCATCAACGCAGAGTGAGCAACCTACTCCGTCCACATGGTCTATCAGGACTCACCTCGAGGTCGATTACCAGCGCGCCCATATGCCAGCCCGCGGCCGCGACCGCGAAGCAGTACTGCTCGCGGCGGCGCTCGCCGGCTCTGTTGCCCGTGAAATGTACCGCGGTCGGCACCTGCACGTCCGGCGGGGTGTGCGCCATGTGCAGCGTCGTGAGCATCGTGCGCTGCTCATCCCGGTTGCGGAACCCGCCGGGCTCGCCGACGTCGATGCTCATCGGGTCGCCGAGGCCGAGGGCACCGCGCGAGAACGCGCCCCAGGTGAGCAACGTGCCGGACGCGGTGAGCGCGCCGTAGTGGTAGTCGCCGAGCACGACTGAGATGACGGACTGGTATTGCAGGGCGGGCAACACGGTCGGCTTGGTGCTTTCGAGCTTTCCCATGAGCACGAGAGACTCGGGGCCAGTAGAGTACGCGACAAAGGTGGTGAAGCTGGCGGAGATCTGACAAGATCGGTTTGATATATGAGGGAACTATACGGCACTGAACATGGCATGAACTTACGTGCGTGATGTGCACTTTCTTGGGTGCCGCAAGAGGAGGGTTCGCATCCGCAGCGAACGCTGCGTCTTCAGAGATCTTCTCAGTTTCGCAGAAGTACGGCAGCTACAGCCGACCAAGGGTGAGCACCGGCCATTACAATACCCAAGAGTCACTCACATATTGCCAAGATCCCTGCAGATACCGGTCCTCGCCACTCAGTCTATCGTATTTGAGCACATGCCCTTTGTTCGTGAGCCCAATCAGGTTGTTGTCCATTCCCGCGATCTTCACCAGTTTCACGCCCTCCTCAGCCACCTCAACCCCGGGCAAGTCGGGCAGGTTATTAGGGATTGCCGGGAGGCGAACAGGGTCGGTACCCTCGAGATCCCACACATGGCACGGGACGACTTCCACGTGCGCGTCGTCCTCGGTGAGTCGCGCTTTGGACGTCGGGTTGTTCTCGTCGAGCTCGCGGTTCACAGCTTCGAGACGCTCGTTGAGTGTACCGCTCAAAGGCCAGTACACAAGCACGTCGCCGGACGCGGTGAGCACGCTCGTGAACGTCCAGCCGCACTCGACTTGCACGGGCGTCGCGTCCGGTGAGGACTTGTCGACCAGCGGGGACGCGAGGCGGAAGGGGCGCCCCCAGGAGGTGAATGTCCATACGCGCGCGTCGGAGTCGAGCGCAGCACTGAAGAGGCGAGCGCAGCTGTGACATAGTGAGATCAGTTGAGCGGTCCTGTCAAGGTATGTATTTGGACGGACGTGCCTGATTGTACGGATGCTGCAGGGCAATTGTAGCCGAAGCGGGCTCTGCGCCGTCTTGCACGGCTCGGAGAATCCATCGCTATTCAGAGCTGCACTGGTTCCATCCAGCGTACCTGCACTGAATGTAAGTAATACGTCTCTGAGTTACACACTTAAACGTACCCCAGACATAAACGCGACCCTGGGAGTCTAACGCGTGGAATGACATTCCTCCGGCAATCAGATTGACTACACGCACGCCGGGGATATTGAGGCGTATGGGGAAGGGGACACCGTCTGGCACGACCGTCTTGGGCAGCTGGTTCATGGGCATGCCCAATCTACGATTTGTAGCCTGCCTGTGCAGCACATACATGTGAAACACGCGCAACGAGAGTTCGGTGAAGTACATACCCCCATACATAGACCTTCGGGTTGCTCAGTCTCCTATATATGAACCGCCAGCCCGTCGTGCGCGCCGTGTCGGACGCAGGGAAGTTGAAATCGGCCTCGAGCTTGCGTTTCCAAAACGTTTCGTCCGCGGTGAGTAGGTAAAAGAAGCGACAGGTCGTGCCCAATCGCATAAGGCTTGCATTGGACAGGATAGGGAGGACATTGTCCAGAAAGATCTCCACAGGCAAGTCAGTCAGTCGCGGCATATTCAAGAGCTATGTGCGTGTATGTTGTGGTGGTGGTCTGAAGTGAAGGCGTCGGCGCGATCAAGATAAGCCCACCGAGCGTTATATGGCGCGTCGACGGCTCCGCTCTTGGCGGTGCGCAGTCCACAGCAGGTGCACAGTCGAGCGTGCAGTACTTTTAGTACATGCACAGTCAAGGTTCGCATGAATCCTTTGTTCTCGTGTCGTCATCCAGAGTCAATCAATATCAAAGTCGCACCCTTCCAATTCATTTGGAGATTGGTAGAGAACGAACGTCCCAACGACCGCCACAATCAGCAGTCCCATCGGAAGAACAATGCGAATAACGGGGTAAATAAACAGACAGGTATAAATACAGTACAAGCTTGGATAAAGCAAGGTCGGATGAGGATTCACCAGAATGCACACCTGCAATACGGCCCATTGAATCAGTATATACAACCGGGACATTTGCACGCGTCACGTACCATCCAGAGAAGCACTGGCACAGATTTTCAATAGATGTGGCTTGGATGATCAGTCTGTCGACTTGTGCAGGCACCGATAGTGGTGGCTCGGTCATATCAGTATTGAAATCGCGCCCGGTGAGCTTGCTCTGCACGCGATTATATACGACGAGTGCGCGTTCATTACGCATCTCTTGCGCCTCGTTGAAGATGTCATTCTCGTCTGCCCGCAGACGCCGTGGGCCCTGTGGGTGTGTAGCAGTACCGAGATCCGCTCTCGGGTCACCCGCTACTGCAATGAGCAGTCAGGATCGGCCAACACATGAAGACAGCCTAAGCACTTACACTCTGGTCGGCGTTCTCGGTCTACGTTGAGAAGCCTCCAACTGATAAGCGGATCGTAGACGAAAGCCTCTAACACGGCCATAAGGGACTCCTTGTTGTCGCGCAGCACTTTCATGCTAATCTCGCATGTGTTCCTGAAGCTGCCCTCGATCCCACTGACCTCCATCGCGTGCGTGAACATCCGTGTCAGCCGGAATGGGACCTTCTCAGGGAACTTCTCGCGCGTCATTGCGACCTCGAAGCAGTCCCCAAAGTCGATGTGCACGATCTTGCCGGTCGTGCGTTGCAGCAGCAGGTTCGACGGATGCCGGTCGCCCAGTCCGAGGATGTGCCCGACCATGCTGTTCACCGCGAGCGAACGCGTGTACGTAGCGCGTCGCTCGAGCCAGTGCTCTGAGTTCGCGCTCTTGAGCCACAAAATCCGATAGAGATCTTGTCCCGTCGTATTCTCGAGCGCGTACTCGAAGACCTCAATCTTCTGCAAGAGGATCAGACTTTCGTAGTCCGGAGCCATCTGGGAAGTATGGTTATCAACAGTTTCCGAACACGAAGGCCAGAATATCGAACCTGGAGCATCAATCGGTACTCGATATTGAGTAGAACCTTCCTCGAGTCACGATAATCCTTGATAAGCACGTGGAGAGTATCGACGTCCTTTACCATTCCGATTAGACCCGCCTGTGGCGCGAGCGGGATTGCGGGGAATCGTTGGATGTGCAGTCGTCTCTTGAAACAATCGACATCCACAGACAGGAGATCGTTGACCAGACTGAAGAGTTGCATGACACGTTCGTCCTGTCGCAAATCCTCGTGTCCTACGGATTGTGTCAGTATGTACTCAGCTACAGAGGTCATAGAACTAACCTTTCAGGAGGTACTGGTAGTCCTTTCCATCACTTCCCTTGATCGTTAGGCGCCGTGGCCGTTGTTTCGAGGGGATGACCGTCAACTTAGTCGTGAAGCTCTGGATGGTGACAATCGGCTTGCCACTCTCGTACGTTCCTGATGTCATGACATGAGATGTCAGGAAGGGATTCGGGAATGAGAGACAGAACACCAACCAGGAACAGCCAAATCCAGGTTGCGCGCTTTCAGTAGCTCTGGAGAGACATATTGTAAGTCCAAAGTCGTCAGTTGGGGCAGGGACTTCTCGATCCGCTTGAACACCTAGAGTAATGCGTCAGTATGGGCCTTGCATTCACGGCGCAGCTGCGGCATACTCCATAGTAGATCTCCCATGCTCGCTCCAGGTCCCGTGCCTCTCCGTAGACGCGATAGCGTCGGCATGCCTCGTATGCCTCGTGCAGGTCGCGGCCGTATACCTGTGCGAAAGAAGTTTCTCTTGCGGTTTTGGGACCCTGGAGTACCAAGTCAGCTCCTGATGATATCAAATTTGAGGGAAACAATGACGCACCACTATCTCAAGCAGGTCATGGTATGGTTCGAGATGCACGATCATACCATCTGGGTTGTGATCGGTGAAGTACAGCCGAGATGCCTCCTCCAGAGCTTCATGCCACATCTCATGCCATAGAATCGTGACTCGGATCAGCTCCTGGCTGACAACTAGCGCTTGCTCTACGATGACCGGACTGTGCTCGCGCATGCGGTCCATGATCGCGAGCGCCGCATTCCGTCGGGGCAAGCTGTTGGACTTGGACGCTACCGTTAACGGGTAGATCAGCGCCTGTGGGTGGTGCTTCCCAACGTCAGCGAGTAGATTATTGATATTGCGCCGGATATTGGCACTCGGTGTCTGGATGCGGGCGATGATCTGCGGGATGACCTCCAACCAAGTGTCGACTTCGACACTGGTAAAGCCTGTAGCCATAGCATGGCTGACTTCGTCGTGTGCGCCATACTTGAACCATAAGGTCAAAAGTCGAAGCTTGTCTTGTAGCGCGTTGACGTTTTTGTGAGCGATCGAGCGGAAGAAACCTAGATACGCAGTCAGAGAAGTGGGGCAGAAAGCCCTGGTGAAATGACGTACCATCCACCGCTTGGACAATATGCACCGCAAGTTCATTGCCAGGCGCCTCTGTCTTATCGTCGTTCTGCGCTTCCATGAATCCGACGACATCAAAGTTGGCCAAAGCCCACGTGTGCCAAGCTTTGTACCATCCGGGGTCGTAGTGAGTTGCTAAGTAGTACGAATGCAGTATGTCCTTAATATTCCTCTGTTGGGCAAAAATGTCAGCCAATGATCGTCTGCCTGGAATGGGCACTCACGTTGTCCCAGTCGTCGTACATGGCAACTTGCCATTGACCCTGCTTGAAGAAACATCGTGCGAGTAGCCGTGACAGTTCGTCCAGTTTCTTCTTCGTAGCAGGAGTAGCAGCATGTTCAGCCACTTCTGGCTGAAGGTCCCGTGAGAGACTGGAAGTGAACTTGCGCAGGAAATCCAAGCTTTCTTCGTGTGCTCCAGTCGCCCACATGTACTTGAGATGGGCATACACAACATTCGGTGGCGCCTTTGCATGCTGAGGGTGATCTCGATACTGGAGTTGAAGCTGTCCGAAAACGATCAGAAGATATGTCAGACAAGGAAAGGAAATTCGCACTCGTTCGGGTGTCAATAGCGAATTGATAGTCTTCTCCGCTAAGAACATGCGATCGGACTTGCGGCACAGGTTCGCAAATTTGATCCATGTGGCGGCGTCATCCTCTGGGCTGAGGACAAGGGCACGGACTTGCAGAATGCGCTGCCAGACTTCGACATCTGGCTCACATCCTCGCAACCTACACCGGAGGATTGTCAGGGCTCCGTATGGCTATTGAACAGACCAAAAAACGCACCGCTTCATCCAGGTTTTCCGCATGGCCTGTTGCCTTTCTGGTTGATCGGCGTGTTGCTTGTAAGCGATGATTTCTTCAAGCTCTGAGAGCATCTGGGCGCGGACCATTGTGCTGCGAAAATACGTGAGAACGAGCTCGAAACGCACCAAATTCACTTACTTATAAGATCGTCCATAGCTCTCACCCACCAACGACGTCAACTCCGGGTCGAGCAAGTCTCGGGCCTTCGCAATCTGCCCCATAGCCTTCGGGAACTGGTTCTGATGCACAGCCAGGATTGCCCGATAGAATGGACGATCGGGGGAGTCAGCCTTCATCGTCCCGATGTAGTCGTCCATCGACTCCCAGTCGTTCAGGGACCACGCAGCGGCAGCGGCGAGAGGCGCCATCTCCCGTCGATCCTCGTGACTCGCGTTAGCCCAGTGCTCCTCGACTTGCAGTGCCAGCTGGTCCCACTCTCCGAGGGCGTGCAGACATTTCATGCGGCCCAGGACGATATCAGGTGCATCGGGATCTTCGAGGGCCTTCTTCTCGTATGTCGTCAACGCTTCTTGCCATCGTCCGAGGCGTTCGTACCATTCCTCGTGCTTGCTCACATCGTACTGCTCGCGCGCAACGAGGAGTGTACCCCATGCAGCGTCGTGCTGCTGCAATTTTGAGTTGATGCCGATCAAGGCCTCGATGATGGTGGGAGACGTCTCGGTGAAGAACTCGAGTTCTTTGTAATGCAGCGCCTTAGCGTACGCATGGAACTTCATCGCATATTCTCCCAGAGTGCGGTTCTCGATTGGGAGCGCCTTCTCCTCGTGCTCCATGAACTCGGCGAGATTGAGCAGTCTGTGCACAAGATCCGAAGAAGCGTA
>ALYI01003910.1:0-31932 GCA_001969225.1 Ceriporiopsis andreanae CBS 279.92 | reverse complement strand
GAGTGGAATTAGCTACTCAACACCTTTGACGCCGCTGTCATTCGGAGACCTGACTTCCCGGCGTCCAAAGACTTCTCAAAGCTGTCGCGCAAAGACCGTCAGTCTATCAAGTCAAGAAACGAAGTAGCAGAGGCATACAGTTTAGCTTCCTCCACCTGCTGCGGAGAGTTGTACCCATGCTGGTAGGAGGCGAGATCGACGTACGTCGACAATATCCCAACTGACGACTCGACAGGTGCGGATACCATGGTCTCTCGCAAAATTGGACTCATCTGCGAAATGGTGTCACATTTGCTCAGCGTCATGTGCAATTCAGAGACTTTCTGTATCTTGTCTCGAGGCTCGAAGTTACTGAGCAAGTCAGGGGGATCTTCAACAAGAGGCGAATTCGTAAAGGGCTCGACGAGCGACGGATCGAAGATGACGACCGCCGTGTCTGTGAGTCAAACGGGTCAGAAACGTCGCATCAAAAGAACAACAACGCACCGCCGTCGTAATCTAACGTGTCAATACTTTAGTTGGGCTATCAATGGTGACATTCAAAGGCTTACCGCCTCCAGCAAGCTTGCTTGCTAGCGAAACCGATCCTTTTGTAGAGAACCAGATCACATCGGGATGTCTTGTGTACATCTCATGGTAGACCGCGGTCACCTGAAAACGATTCTGTGAGCGAAACGGTCGTACACGGTCATTGCAGCCAACCTTCTGGACATCCGACGCGACTCGGGCGGGATTTCGAAATATCTGTCACAATGATGAACGTTTATACAGCGTCGATTTATTTATAGCTTACCAGGACGGGACCCTCTAGTGTGCGCGTAGCTGATACGTCCATACCTGGGATGGGTGTCGACGAACAGAATGCGATCTCGTTTTCGTTAAGTCGTCCATATGGATCTGTAACAGTCAGCCTTGTCACTGGTACAAGATAGCGAACGCACCTGGTTGCATCAGAGCTTCAAGTGTCATAGACACCTCGATGTAGCCATATCTAAGGGGGGCTCTTAAATGGTCACGGAGTAGCGTCGTATACTCGGCGTGAAGGAAAGGGTCGTTTTGCAGCTTATGTCCAGACTGCAGGAGTGCCATGACCGTCTCGGGCGTCCAGGCTGGCCTGCCTCCGGCGAGATTGCGCGAGAAGTCGACGACGTTATCACGAGTGGAGTGGCGACGTGGAGCAACGATATTCCCCTGAACCGCAGCTTTCTCCTGCATGAGGCGGGATCCGACGTTGGACATTTTACCTATGTTATCGCAGAGAACTTGCATCCCATACGTATTCTGCCCCGGCGTGAGCATCTTAGCTATCTCAGTGACGGCGTCATTCTTCAGGAGGACCAGAGTTGCGGCCGACACGCCATTGTATTCCAGATTCTGTATAGTATGCTGAGAGAGGCGGCAAGGGACGGATGGCCGGTCGCGCCGAAGAAGGTGAAAGGTGTAATGGGTGGGGTGCAGACCTGGCGTAGCCCTGTCGGTCCGCGAGGGAGGGCCGTACTTGATCTTTAACTGAGAAGGCCTGATATATATCCTGGGCTCGGGCGACGTATCCGTATGATCGACAGACCATACTCCCTTGGCTCCGAATATGCGACCCTGTACGGCGACGACCATGTTTTCGTCTCGAAGAGCTTTTGTGATGGCCCGCGCGGCCGCGACGTTCATCAACCCGGATCCGTCCGTCATGATCTTTTCTGTCGCTGTCGCTTGACCAGGGTCATGCTCAGCATCTGGACAAACGACGTGAGAAAACAGCCGCGACAACGGACGGGGGAGATAACCTACATATGTCGTCGATCATAATGATATTCTCGGGATCAAACTGGATGACAGGTATAGTGCTCGACAACGACAAGTCAAGGCGTTGGCACCATTTTGTTACCGGCTGCGGCAACATATCAGCGTGCGTATATGCGAGAGGCGTGTAAGTTACCTGGTCCTGATTGTACTGAGTCGGATTGTACTCCATGATGACCCCAGCGTATACTGTCTCGCTTCCTTCAATGAGATATGCTGTAGAGTATTTGGCTTTGTACAGGGTGAATACGCGACCGCATAGCAAGAACTTCTTGCGCAGTAAGGTCTGACGTTGCAAGAGAGAAGTATGATCGGGAAATTTGAGCTGTAAGACACGACGTGAGCCGAGGTCCCTGGCGAGCTGAGACGAACTTGATTTCATCGTGAGCTCGCGTAGCTCAATAATTGGTAGTGGATGGGGGTTGAGCCTTGTGGGACGTGGGAAAACAACCTCAGCACTTTGCTCGACGCGACCACCATACCAGTTTTCGACGCCTTTCCAGTGCCCGGATAGGCCCCGACCTCGACCAAGGCCTTCTTGTAGAGCGGCCTCTTCGCGATCGAGTTCTTCCGCACTAGGGAAACATGAACACAAGATGGCGTAACCGTGACGTTGACTCACCAAAGCATCTCATCATTCCGGAGTCCTGCGTCGTTAGAAGTTGAGCCGCCAAGTATGATAGCGTCCACTCGCGTGCCTCCTCCGGGGCTTTTGATCTGCTTGATCATGTCCTCGGTGATGTCGCCCCATGACCAATGTCCCGCGATGACGCCGCGCACGATTGAGAACCTCGAGAACCACGAGAGATCATGCTTACGCGTAAGGGAATCCACGCGCTCGTTATAAGCAACGATATGAGTGTCCGCTTGAATCTTGTGCGAGACACGACCGGTAGTGTCTGGCGTGACATCGGATGCAGAGACCGGCCCGAAGCAACTGCCCATGAGCACGCTGCTTTCCGCGGTGCTGACAGGTACATTCTGGTCGCTGCTGTGACTGAACGGAGGCGCATTATGCCTGAGTACAATTATCAATCAATCATAGGTTGCATAGATGTACACGTAGAACTCGTTCGCCTTACCTTGCGCGTTTGGTCGTTCGCGGGACCTTTGCTGGACTAGACTGACACGGGTGCGCCGCTGAGGTGGTCATTTCCTCCGCTGTTCTCTTGCGAGGACGGGTCACCGTTGGCGATGGAACGGTGTGAACAGACGTCATGGACGTGTTACGCGAGCGCGACGGCGAGAAAAAGTCGTATCGAGCGATGTCTGATGCTGAATCTGCATCTGCATAGTCGTCATCCCGACTTCGTCCAGCCACATGGCTGTCCTCAGTGAGCCGACCTGATGGTGTGTAAGAAAGCAATTCTTGAAGACAGCGTCGCTCAACTACTCACGTTCTTGCTCGAGATGATCTTTGATATCATCGCTTGGAAAATTCGCCCACAGCACATCGTCCTAATATCAACGATGTCGATTAGGGACAAGGAAAGCATCGCAGGTAAATACGTACTGAAGAGGTACTCTCGGGCAATGTCGGAGATGCCACACGTTCCTGCGTCCTTGTTAACCAGAGCTTCACGTCGCTCTGGTTGATCGTCAGTGATGGCTGCGGCATCGAGTTCTTGGTCCTCGTGCTTGGGTTGAATCGATGAGAGAGAACGGGGAAAGCACACAGCGGCAAGTTCTTGCATCCCCTCCTTTTATGTTCCGCCGGCGCTAACATGATGTCACAAAGATGCAGCTAGAGAACAACTTGGTTCAACTCCCCGCCAGCGACGTCTAGGAAGATAGAACATTCGGCAGAAACTGCATACGGGGAATCGACAAACCTAAGTTCATAATTGTGAAGGGGGAGTGAATCAGGACTTCTTACGAGTATCAGTAGTTCTCTCAGGAATCGATTTGATGCCTGGACTGCAGCAGCCTCGGACAGCTAAAGAATCTGTGTTCAAGAAGTAGAGGAGCGTCAGTAGAGCGACAATAACGACATGGAGACGCATTTGTGCTGAACCACGGCAAAGAGCGACAAAGCCATGATCGAGACTTCTGTACTCCAATTTGGGCCGAGCACACCGGAAACCACGCCACAAATCCAACTTCAATGGGGGCCGCGCAAGGACAAAAAATAACAGAGCATGAACGGTACGCACAAGTACGCACATAGTCAGATTTCTAGGTATTCACGTGCATTCATACGCCAAATGGAAGTGCATTCCAGGCACAACCTGCATCTGTCTCCCTGATGAGGGCTGGGTCATGTCATCACGATAGAAGAGACTCACAATAATCTGTTCGCTTCCCGGAGTGTTCCCCGCCGCGCCACTAGGTGCCATGAATAAGTACCCTTTCTTTGTACGTTCATCTTCGTCGAGCGTTTGACATGCCGTGTCAAACACATGTAGGTCACTTTGGCGGTCGAAAGAAGCGCCTTCGGCTGGCTTGACCAGAATGCCAAACGACGAGACGCCTGAGTGAGGTGGTCCCAGAGGAAGAAGTTGCTGCGCCAAGAGTGCTTGGAGGGAAGCACACATCATTTCCAGAACACTGGCAGGTGTAATCACGGGTAAATGTCCTGGCTCGAGACCTGGCTCGAGTACACGACTTGGTTTTTTGTACCACGGCGAGCCTGTTGGGGATATCCTAAATTTCCCAAGTTTCGTCATACAGCCATCGGTAACACAGCCCGCACCGCCGCTTCCGCCGACTTGACCGCGTACGATTTATTGCCAGTAATGTGCTCGAAGTTGAAAATTATGACTTGTGTCCAAGGAGCGAGCCATCAAGGTTCATTGGCCCGCCAAGATCAGTACAGCTCGACGACGACGGCGTAAGTCGCCGTCTTGCGGGTGCTCGGCGTGCTCAGAAAGAGCAGGAGCTCGAACAAAAAGAGTGCCATCGCGGTCTGCAGCATGAGCGGGAGACACGCTATAAGGGCACACCGTTGCGCGAGGGTTCTGCCGGATGCGCAGGTAGCGGGGCCACCTTTGGGGTCAAGAATGCACGGCGATGGCTGCTGTCTTCGGAGGCGTGAATCGTGCCCGCTGAGACGAAAGTGTGGGATCTATGGCGGCGATCGAGTTCATGAAATTGGTATTGATGGCGAATGAAACGAATTGAGCTGAGATTGGGACTAAGGATTTCGCTGATGGTGAGACAGTGCAAACCGCAAAGAGAAAGCGTCGAGTGACATACTAGTAGAGAAGAGACTTATCTGAGCGTAAGGTCAATGCGAGTCAATAAGTGCATAATAGAAGGGCTTACGGATATACATATCCGGTTCGTCCGTCAATTTGCCTCAGAGCTCTTCGTTGAACGCTTGCTCAATGTCTAAGATGGTCTACCAAGCATCTTTAGCGGTCTATGCAGAGCCGTTTGAGAAACATTAGCACATACTTGCGGTGCAGAGAAGACTCACAAGTTTCTTTTATTGTTCTTTTTCATTGCTTTTGCCTGCCGCGTGCACACAACTGACTGGGCATCGGTTGTGATTCAGGTAATATTACGCGATCGAATATCTTATCTGCTGCGCCGATGGTGCAGATTGCGTGGATGGCGATATAACGCTGTGGGGGTACGCATATGTTCAACAATCAGAGCCTTTTCAGCTACCTTGCTGGCGCGATGTCTTGCAAGACTTGAGGAAAAGTCAGGATCACAGCGCCTTCTCATGCCGATATACGGACGCGTTTAGTTCCGAGCTCATGAGCGCAAGGTTCCGCTTGACGGTGGAATGAAGCATATATTTCTTCTGGGTATCGGGTGGGAAACCATCAACTGCGTACCTATGCAGCCCTCAGTTGTAGCTGAGAACCGCTGCTGGATCTGAAAACATAGCTTCGAGTTTGTGAAGTATTAAAACTTCAGCGGGAAGGATTGATAAAGCATCTGACCACGTACTTCGACAGTAGGTGATCCCAGATTTCATGATCAGGCGTACAATTTCGTCATCCGCGCACGATTGAGAGAATACCCGCCTGAGTTGTTGTAGCATGCAGTGAGTCGGGTCGCTATGTGGAATGGCCGTCGAGGCGACTCTAAACATTGCGGTGAGACAGGGTGAGACAGACACCGGGTATTCGTCTTGCATGCAGGGCCTGCAGGCTTCAGGCTGCGACCACGAGCGAAAACGAACAGTGAGCCCGCTTCCTGGGGCGTGGGCGTTGCGGAAGGAATTGTTTGTACATATTTGATACGTTTTTTTCGCCTTGAAAGGTAGAAGGCGCATCAATTCATGGCGCTTGGCCTTGTCACATCTCCGCCCTGCAGACCGGGGGAGTCAGACTTTTGCCTGTTCACGTAGCGCCCATGAACAGACGCCATCATACGCGAAAGGCTCAACAACATTCGAGAAGGTTTTCCTGATCGCCGTGCTACAAGACCATGGGTAAGACATTACATAAAGGTAACGCGCAGGGCTCTCGAATGCGCCATGCTGCTTGACCTCGAACTCGTCGAATGACCACGCATCTGCGCGGCACAACAACCAGCCCAGACGATGGCGGCGAGCTCGAACTCGAACCCCTTCGCCAAGGACCCTCTCCCTGCGTACACTACCTATTGGGAACCGCGTCTTTCTCGCCCTAAAAGACTGCCAGACCCAGGTGTATACGACGAACGTGTCGATCCTGCTCATGTCTTTGTTTATCTAGAGCACCCAGTTTTCCGAGCCGCGGGACGTTTGTACGTGACCCCGCCCCAGTGCGACGCGTGCCTGCTGACGGGCTCCTTCTGCTCGCGCACCCGCCCCGTGTGTGGGCGATGCCAGCATCTCGGCCGCACACAGCCGTGTGTGGTTGAAGACGGGTGGGAGGAGCTGCCGGCGGTGTCGGTGGGGAAGGGAGAACGGACGCAACGGGCGGTGAAACACGACTTTGATGTCCTCGTCTGGGATATCCGGCCGAAGCGCGCGGCAGGAGAGGAGAAAGAGACGAATGTGGTCAACAAGAAGCCTGCGAAGAGGACCAGGGTTCGTCAGAAACCCGCGAAGGCCAATTCTTCACTGCTCCCCAGTCCTTCTACAACGGGGCCCTTATGGCCAGTCGATGCCTCATTTTCAACCGTTGAATCGAAGCGAGCCATCAAAGAAATACACGCGGCTCGGGCATTGGAGCGCAAGCTCAAAGCCATGGACGCTGCAGCCGCGCAACCGCAGCCCACATTCGAGATGCCCCCGCCCTCCTCCAGCGAGCCATTACCTCCCGACTCCTTGTCATCCGAATCGCGCCTGCCGGACTCTTTGTCATCCGAATCGCACCCGCCGCAGTCTTCTCGAAGTTCTCCAAGCCCACGGCGTACGCGAGCGATTCGCTCTACTGGACCGCAAAGACCGCTGCCCCCGCTGTACACGACTGAGCCACTGCGTCGTCTCCCCGACGCTTCTGTGTCTAATCTAAGTGGCAAGTACGATGCGTCCCGGTATAATTTGATCAGCGCACCGAACGCGTACGAGTCTCATGGCAAGATCGACACCTCTCCATCTCAACAATCTTATAGCAAGGGCGATGCGTCGACGATTTGGTTTCCTGGAAAGCGCAGCGCGTCGATGAACCAAATGCGCGACCACGCGTTGGTGCTGCCGACACTCTACTCCGACATGCTGTCACCGTGTTCGCCGCCGCTCGATCTCCGCAGACGCGCCACCTCGCCACTTGAATATCTCGATTATGAAGATGAACACGCCCACGAACTCGCTAAGCCGCGCACAGAGTCTGAGGCCTATCTGCATTCCATCGCACTCCGAAAGGGAAAGGATACGGCACCTCACGCATGCTCAGGTAAAGCAAGTGCGAGCGCAGCTGCAAAAGCAAAGACAAAGGTCAGGGACATACACCGAACCAGGGAGGAGGCACGGAAAGTAAATGTGGGAGCCGACGACTTCGACGTGTACCTCAGAACCCTGGACGAAGATACCGAGAGCCTGAGGAGCGAAATCGAGAGCGAGGCCAGCGTCAGTCCGTTTGCGGTGGAGGATACGGACGCCAACACCGATCTCTCTGACGGGACCTCCACGCCATTCTCGGTGTTCACGCCATTCTCAGAGTCCCTGCCATCTTCTCCGCCTTTGGGGTTTCTGTGGGAGGCGTCTACGTCTGAAAGCATCACCTACCCGTATTCCGACCGCGAACTTCATTTTCCCGAATTCGACGAGTACGACGAGTCGCTGTCGCCACTCCCATCTCTCCCATCTCTTTCCCCTTCCCTGTCTAACCTTTCGACTGAAATCGGGGTGGGACTTGAATCAGACTATGAAGGCCCCGAGAGTCGTGCTTCCGTGAGTGGTCAGTATCTATTCAGTTTGATTCCCGATACTAATAAGCGTTGTGCGTCATGTGCAGAGCAAGTTGAAGGGCCCCAAAACGCCCACGCTCGTGCTCCCGCATGAATGAGTCGACCGACGTTTTCTTCTTTAAAAGGCTGAAGGCGCATCAATTCAGAGCGCTAATGCTTGTCACATCTCCGCCCCATCTTCCAAAATCTGACTCCCCCGCTCATAGCATTTCATGCTATATCTCTTCAACGGCCCACTGAAAACAACACTTGCGAACCAAGTCTGGTAGAAATACTCAGACATCTCACGTAAAAAATGTTGATAAGGTATATCACGTTGCAATACTTGGACAGACGGCAGTGTTCACTGTTTTACGGGTCGCACTTTCTGTAGCGCTCGTAGGGCGCTTGAACAACTGCGCGCCACTAGCGCGTCGGGCGCGAAAATTCAACATTCGAGAAGGTTTTGTTGATAGCCGTGCTGCACGACGACGAACATGACATCAAGTACCGCCCCAGGACATTACATAAAGATAACGTCCTGGGTTCGTCTTCGACTGCGTCCGTGCTGCTCGTCTTCGCCGAATAACCACCCGCCACGCGCTGTGCGGCACGACGACGAGCCCAGACGATGGCGGCATTCTTGAACTTGAACCTCTGCGCTAATGACCCACTGCCTAGCTACACCTCCTCTTGGGGAGCGCGTCTCGCTCGACCCGCGACGCTTCCAGACCCAAGCCTGTACGACGAACGTACTGATCCTGCCCATGTTTTCGTTTTCCCAGCGCACCCAATTACTAGAGCAGCGGGGCCGCTGTACGCGACCCCGCCCCGGTGCGACGCGTGTTTGCTGACAAACTCCTTCTGCTCGCGCACCCGCCCCGTGTGCGGGCGCTGCAAGCGTCTCGGGCGCACACAGCCGTGTGTGGTCGCGGATGGGTGGGAGAAGCTCGCGGAGAACGGGATATTGATGGAACGGGTCAGAAGAGACAGAGACGAAGAGGACGAGGGGGAGGATTTTGGTGTGTATATCTGGGATCTTAGACAGACGCGCATGGTAGGAGAAGAGAGGGAGGTGAGACTGGTCAACGGGAGGCCTACAAAGAGGAACAAATTCCACGGCGAACGCGACGAACGCAACGAACGCGACCCGCACGGCGCGCGGACCGATGCACAAACTATACCTTAGATATCCGTAGCGGGTAGCATGGCAGTCGCGGATGCAGTTGTTGAAAATTTCAATCGCACTGCTCACCCTGAGCCCGACACTTCCCGGTCGTCTAACTCCAATTTCGACACGTCTCGGACATCTACCGCTCACCGTAACACACCATCTGATTCCGAGGCATCTCGGACGCCGAACAGAGATGTCCACACGCCGTCAAACACCGTATTTACCACTCCCAGACCACCCCCACCCAGTCCATTTACCTCCACCGAAATACCCCGGCAGCTCCCCAGCCCATTCACAACGGTGCCCTTGTGCAGGCCCGTCAACGCGCCCAGACAAGTGCTCCCATCGAAATCGAAGTCGCACCGAGCCTATTACGCAAGCAAAAACGCGGCTCGAGCGTTGAAGCGCAAGCTCAAAGCGATGGAAGCTGCTGCCGCTCAACCGTCGTTCACCTTCAAGATATCCCCACTCTCCTCGAGCGAGCCCTCGCCCCTCGACTTCCTGCCACCCCCGCCGGCTCCGTCGCCACGGGCTTCACGTGCGCCAGGAGCGCCGCGTCCACGTTCGCGGCGACCGCCGCCCCCGCTGTATACGACTGAGCCGCTGCGTCGCACGTCCGACGCGTCTCAGTCTGACCCAAGTGGCGAATTTGATGCGGCGAGGTACAATGTGGTCATGAGCGGCGTGTCGAACGCGTCCGGATCTCGTGGCGCGGCCGACGCGTCGCAACCTCAGCAGTCGGACAGCGAGCGCGACGCGTCGACATCCCAATTTTCTAGTTAGCGTAGCGCGTCGGTAGGCGAACTGCGCGAGTCCGAAATGGAGCTACCGCCTCCGCATCCTGATATGCTACCCCCGCTCAGGGTGCCACCAACAGCGCGTCACCTAGGGACTCGCACATCCCAGCCCTATCCTCGGCATGCGCATGACATGTCGCTATTTTGCCCTCAGCCCAGGTATGCATATAGCATGTCAAGGTATGAATTGCAGGCCAACACGCCGCTGTAATCTGGACGCCGACACGCAGGTTCACCTTCGCAAGGTATTCGTGGACGCGCCAGCTCACCACTTGAATATCTTGACTACGAGGATGAACACAGACTCGTCAAGCCGCGAAGAGAGTTCAAGGTGGTCCACTCCTCTCCTCCCCTGCACGCAGAGTATACGACGATGGCACCTCGCACGGGCCCGGGCGGCGCAAGTACGCATGGAGCTGTGAAGGTGGAGGCGAAGAGCGAGTACCGAACAAGCGTGGAGGACCGAAAAGTAAAAGTGGAGGACGAATACTTTGATATGTACCTCAGAAGCCCCACAGAGGATACCAAGATCAACAACATGAAGAACGATATCAAGAGCGAAATCAGCATCGGTCGTACCGCAGTGGTGGAGGATAGACGCGTCAAGACAGAGCTCTCTGACGCGCACCTCACGTCGTTCCCAGAGTTTCCGCCATCCACGCCGCTCTCAAGGACCACGTCAGACTCCACGCTATCCTCTCCGCCTTTGGGCTTCTCGTGGGAGGCGTCTACGTCCGAAGGGATCGGAACCCACGCGACTTGGGAGTGATTCCAGATGCTCAATCTGAACGCCAGTAGTCCTTCCGCATGCCGAGACCTGGACCTGATGTTATATGTATGCCCGTTTGGTTTCTTTCGTGATTAATTTATCCTTTCTACCATTGTTCCCAGTATTCAGTAGTCGCTATACTATTTGTTTAACGCGTTTTCTCTCTAGTGCAGTGCCAGCAGGAATGTAGTGTGATGAGTTTCTGGATATTATGATCTAACAAGACTACGTATACCCCGCTTTGTCTTTCGACGCTATGTACAAGGACTGCTCTAGGGTATAAGCGAGAAAGTCATGATGTACAGTGTTATGCTCAGTTCTTGCGGTTGCGGCTAACACCGCGTCCAAAGAACGCCCACTCGATCTGGTTGGCGACCGTGATCTGCACGCCCAAGTCCTCCGCAAACTGCCACACCGCGCCGGGGTTCTTCTGGAACTGGCGGCCGACGAAGACGACGTCCGCCTGGCCGCGGTCGAGCACTCGCTGCGCGGTCGCGCCGTTCCGTATGCCGCCGACCGCGCCGACGAGGATCTTCCCCCCGACGGCGGCCTTGATTTGGGCAGAGAGATCGGCTTGGTTCGCCTCGTCCATGAGCAGCGGCGGGAACTTCTGCGCGGGGTGGTTTCCCGCGGCGGAGACGTCGATGAGGTCGACGCCGTGCGCGGCGAGGAGGGCCGCGAGCTTGATCGTGTCGGCGACGGTCCACGACGGGGTGTTGGGCAGCGACTCTTCGAGGCGGTCGGTGGCGGACACTCTGCGCGCGTTGATGTGTCAGATTAGACAAAATTTTAAAGAAGTCGAAGCGGACCAGCGTACCTGATGAACAGCGGCATGTCCTTGGGGATGACCGCGCGGATGCCGTCCGCGATCTCGACGGCGATGCGCGTGCGGTTCTCGAAGCTGCCGCCGTACTCGTCCGTGCGCGCGTTGCTCACGGGGCTGAAGAACGAGTGCAGGAGGAAGCCGTGTGCGCCGTGGAGCTCGATCACGTCGAAGCCCGCCTCCACGGAACGCTTCGCAGCGTCCACGAAGTCCTGCACGACGCGCTTCACGCCCTCCGCGGTGAGCGCCTTGGGCTGTGGAAAGCCCTCGGAGTGCTGGATCGCGCTCGCGCCGTACACCTCATCGGGCCAGCCGCCCGCCGCCGCCGTCGCGGTCGCGCCGAAGGACAGCCAGAGCGGGACCATCGACGACTTGCGCCCGCCGTGCACGAGCTGGATGCCGATCTTCTGGTTCTGCGAGTGCGCGAAGGCGGTGATCTCTTTGAAGGCGGCGACCTGCGCGTCGGTGTAGATGCCGGTGTCTTGGGGAGACGTGCGGCTCTCCGGGGAGATGGCAGTGCCTTCGACGAACGAGAGGCCCGGGCCGCGTGAGATGATGCCTCCCACTATGCGTGCAAGTCAGTTTTTGGGTCATCATGTTGTAGGTGTAGAGAAGCTTACAGTGGGCGTGATGCCATGGGCCGGGGATACCATCCTTGGCAGAGTACTGAGCCATAGGCGAGAGCTATGCATGAATCGTGAAGTCAGCATCTGAGACGTTGCACGAAACTTGGGGCCGTGAAACGTACGAAGATCCTGTTTTGCAGCTCCAAACCTCTGATCTTGATGGGCTTGAAGAGCGTCGGAATCGCTTTTCCGTCAGGCTGGGGGACGACCGCTGTGCCAGAAGCGGGACTCTGGGCAGGCGTGAAGAAAGGCACGTTGGCAGCGGGAGTGACGGCGAGATCAGCAGACATGATGAGAGTGCCGAAGTGTTTGGTGGTAAGAGTTATTGTTTGTTGTATGAGATGCTGGAAGATTGACTTGTGAGGAGGCGGATACTGCTACCTCGTCCTCAGCCATCATGCTTTTATACGCCGCAGAAACGCTGCTGTACGTCAGTAGCGTAAGTAAGGACGATGTTGGGCGGCGTTGGTGTGTCATTCAACAGCAGCATTGAAGCGCGAAGATGTTCGCAACCACTCGACCAGAAGGAAAAGTGCTTGTGTAAGCGCAAGCCGCCACATCTAGCGCGCGCCGCCCATGATCAATGCTCGAGCGCTGTTCTCAGTGCCGGCACAGGGAGGGCCGGGTGCGGATTGCCATAAGGAACGGGAGCTCCATCAATCCTGGTTAGCTCGTCGCGCGGGACCGATAGCGACGACCTGGACTAGCATGACCAAGCACGCTGGCTGATGGAGAAAGACCTTGCGTCGCCGTGAGTCGCGCAGTGCCATGGGAAACAGGTGGGTCTCTGCCTCGAGGGCGCATGCAAAGATCAGCCCAGGCTGACAAAGTCTACAGGCGGCATTGCCTGCGAGAGCTGTGAAACCGATCGGTACGAGAGGCCAGATGTTGGTTCGCCACCAGGAGAAACTCTGAAAGACCTTTAATCTTCAATGTTGCTGACAGGTGTTGCACAAGATGTGTCTTGACATGACAGGCCTTTCCGTAGCATGGTGAAAGAGGCCAAGGCTGGGAGAGGTCGCCGTCGTCGTTCAACAAGTTCGAGGATCCAAATTTCACCGAGGTGGGAGATCGGCGGCATCCGACAACTCGGCGCGGACTAAAATGAGGCGCCTGGATCGTGACAACACGGAGATCGCCGCTAGACGCTTGCATCTAGATTTCACCCAAATCGTTTGCGGGCGGCTGTTGTTCAACTCTTGACCTCGACACCCAAGCAGGGACCGGGTCTATGTACGAGAAGATGCGGCACAATATAGCAGAGCGGCTACATTTCGTGAGTGAAATTGCTGTTACCTACTGAGACAGACATCTATGCTATCAGGGGCAACTCATATCCCCGAGTCGTACCTACTCGTCCCGAGTCCCACGCAAGTCGATAGAACTCTATACGACTTAGATCTGGAGAAGCGTGTTTTTACACTGCTGGTCCAAGATACTTGACATGCGACGCGCCTCACTGCACATACACCGGAAGACTGGCATGACAGGCTGCGTACTTACACACACGCGTTTCTCCGTTCTTTCCATCCACGCAATGCTCACAACCTTCCTCCAAGTTGAGCGGCAATCCATTGCGGTACGTGTCGGGCTGCCTGTTCGCCGACATAGCTGAGAACAGAACCACAGTGTAATACCTTATCTGATGAACGCCTCCAACTCATTTCGCGTCCGCTCTTGAACATTGACGTTTATACTTCCTCCTGTTCTTTCATCTCCGCCCATGGCGGGGTGCTTTTCTCGCTGCCGCGCACTCTTGTACAGGATTTGAGCTTAGTTCAAGCCATTCTTTGGCCTTCGCAGGCGTCGCAGCAGGCCACTTGACAGATAGTCGCGCTCTCACGCTGATTTTGGATGCTCGCTAGCTTTGACAGGACCGGGTATAATCAATGGGCGCTCACTGCGACGTAAACGACCGGCCAGCTGTGTACTGACTGGCGCGAAGAGGCTCTGCTGCGATATAAGGGCAAGCACTGTTCACTGGCAGGGTGTAGCCGTTGCGATATCGCCCTCACCCCCGCGGTCGCTCGTGGTCGAGATGTCCTACGTTAACCATTCCTCGTCCCGCGCCGACCATCCCTTCTCCGCCATCCATGACCAACACGCCCAGCAACTACGCCACCTCGAAGTTCCGCGTCCGCCACTGGGGCGCGGGGACGAAGGCGCACAGCCAGCGCCCCCTGACTTAGTGAAGACGACGACGGACTGGATCAAGAAGAACATGAACGCGGTGAAGGCTGCTCAAGCCGCTCGTACGTTTCTGTTTCTACGCGTCGACGTTGAGGCTTTCGTGCTCAAATTGAGAATGACTGACGACTGACGACTCCAGAATGCAAAAGCGCCAGTCCATCGCAGCCGAACTGGGACGTTATCTTCTTCTGTCTGGCAGAGAGCGCTGCGGTGTATCAACGGTGTGTTTCTTTCACGAACCACCTTTGTCGCAGTAAGAGCTGAGGTATAGTTCGTACCAGAAACGACGACTCGATGATTACTGCGATCAAGGCTGCTCAGAATGGCGATTACGAGGAGGCAGCTGAACATATACGGGAATCGCAGGAGACTATTGATGAGATTGTGAGCATCATCCTGTTTTTTCAATATCTTGTCGGAGGACCAACGTATCGTCAAGGCCAAACTTTTGGACTGCACATTCGTTCAGCTCTGTGGTACGCACTCTGTCCACTTCTCGTCGCGATGATACGTCAACATCTGCGGATCACGTACAGATTTCTCCACCGTCAGTATCAGCTTTTTTCACGTCTTCGTCTGCATGAGCTAGCCACTAACTCTACACGCTTGCGTCTCTCGTCTTGACTCTGACAGGTCGGCGGCGACGGCAAGCAGTACTTCAGCGGCGCGTTCTGTGGCGTCTTCGTCAGTAACGACACGTCGAAGCCTTTCATGAGTGTGACCTGCAAGGTTAGTCCGACCTTCCACACTCCGCAAATCTGAGCTCTCATACTCATATACTGCGGAAACTGCTCAGGGCACGAGCACCCAACGGGAGGTACTCACAGATCTAGAATGGAAACCCGCAGCGCCCCTCCTGCCCGGCGTCGCCTTCGGTGCTCCCATCCATGACGGCTTCAATAAGGGCCTGTTTGGCGCGTTCAATACGGATGAGGGACCTGTCGTTGTCTTTGGTATGCCGTGTTTTTGACTTTGCTCGCCTCACACACAAATTCATCCGCGCTCTCGATGTTAGACTTCATGATGCAACAGCTATCTAATGTCTACGCCGAACGCGAGAACGCTATGCTGCACTTCACGGTCGGTTCCGCGTGCTATATAGCGACTTCACCACGCTGATGGCCGCCTTTCATGGTCTCAACACGTCCAGGGGCACTCTCTCGGCGGCGCCTACTGCACGCTCATCTTCGGAGAATTCCTGCGCCAGCAGGCCGAACCCGACTTCAAGCAATACGTGTTCGGCGACATGTACAGTCTCGCCGCCCCGCGCGTCTGCCTGGAGCCCTTCGCCGCCCAGGTGAACGCGCGCACCGGGCCCGACTCGAACGCCTTTTCCTTCCGCGTCGTCAACGCGAAGGACCCCGTGCCGACCGTCCCGCCGCCGCTCAAGCAGCAGCTCGCGGACTTCCCGTACGTGCATGTCGGCGGCGCATGGGAGATGTATCCGGACCGCGCGCCGGCGAAGATGCGCGACGAGCCGCCACCGGCGGCCCCTCAGTCTGTGGGAGGTGTGATCTGGAATGTGAACCATCATGGTACGCGCCTGCACTCGAGTCCTTGGCTTGCTTTGTTCGTGCATTCTCTGACAGGCTTTTTACAGACATCGGGGAGTACTTTTCGAGCTGGGAGCGCAGTCCTCACTCCGAGTCCGGCCCAGAAGTACGGCACGTTGACGTTGAGTAGTGGTCTCTCAACCGGTCCTGATCCTGTGCCATGGCAGCCTAGGGATGTGTACGAAGTTTTGTAATACACAACGGGCATGCGGTCATGAGATGAATAATTCGACTGCCTCGCCTGACGAGAGGTGAGACTACTGATGAGGATAAAACGAAGTTCAAAGCGATGTCAAATGTTGACTTTGGTGTCGTGCTCGGTGGGCTGGTAAGGGATTTGCGAACGGCGGCGTACAGTAACAGGGGTCCGCTCCTTCCGTGGATAAGCGCCCCAGACACAGCGGCCGGCCATGCATGCAGCCCGCTTAACAGCAAAGTCCGGACGGCTATTAGGGCAGTCTTCTTTCCCCAATAATCGCCGAGCACGCAGATGATTTTCGTCCTCTGATGTGCGGCAGCGTCCCCTTTGTGCTCCTTGAACCCGGTACACATCCTCGGTCGCCCACATGGCGGCCAACCCCTTCGCAGATGACCCTCTCCCGGGATATACCTCCTCGTGGGGTGCCCATTTATCGCGCCCCTCGACGCTTCCGAGTGTATTCGACCACCGCATCGACCCCAGGTTCGTCTTCGTGTTCTCCGCTCATCCCGTCTCTGGAAGACAGGGGCCGCTGTACGTGACCCCGCCCCGGTGCGACGCCTGCATTCTCACCAGGTCGTTCTGCTCGCGGGACCGGCCCCTGTGCGAACGGTGCGCACGCCTCGGGCGCCGCCATTCGTGTGTGGTCGGTGACGGGTGGGAGGAATTGAGTTTGAGTCTCTGCGAAAGAGGGGGAGAGACGTTTGGTGTCCACGTCTGGCATCTGCAGCACCCCGCGCACGAGGAAGTGAGGATACAGGACGCGAGATCCGCGTGGAAGTTTAAGACGAAGGCTGCCGCACCCTCCGATAATCCTGACCAAGGACCGATACATGGCACTCCCCGTCATCTCTGCAAACGCAGCCGACAGGCTCGCCGGGCGCGCGAAACGGGTCAAGAAAAATCGTATACGCCGCTTCACGCATTTCGTCCCCTGTTGCCAGCTCCACCTAGCCTGCCTGTCGTCCCCAGCCTGCCTGTCGTCCCCAGCCCGCCTGTCATTGATATCCCCAGTCCGCCTGTCATTCCAGACCGGCGGCCGTTCAAGTTCATCCCGTACAAGCAACCTGGCACCCGCAAATCCATCGGCCAACGCATCCCGGGTCTCATGGTAATCAAGCCCCAGCCCACCCCGCCGTCGCCCACTAAGCCCCACGCGTCAAGCGCGTCTCAGCTATCTGCATCAAACGTGTCCCGCACGCCCAACGCGTGCCGCCTACTCGACGCGTCCCCGCCAATCTCGGACGCGTCCGTCCCCGCCACGCCAGTTCCTTACGCGTCCGCGATCCCGCCGTTTTACTCTGCTGTGCCGCCGCCGCCGCCGCCCAGCACCAGCGCGCCGCTTGACCAGCCATCCGACGCGCCGCCGCCAGAGCCGGTCGTGCGCACACGCGATCGTGAGCGTGAGCTCGGCGCGTCGAGTGTGCCGCCTCGCGAGCGTGCGCTGGTGATGTCGTCGCTCTGCCCTGACTGGCCCCACGGCCCTGGTCCTGGCTCTGGCTCGGGCACAGTGTCGGTGCTGCCCTGTCCTACGTCCGACGTGCCCCCATGTTTCCCGCTGTCCGAGGTTAGCATGCCGCCCGCCCCTGACACTCTTCGCTCGGAAGCCGAGGATGCAGGCCACACCCTCGAGGTGGAATCTGACGCCGGGATCGCCGTGGGGGCTGGTTCAGGGCTGGCCACGGTGACTGGCACCGGACTTGCGATAGAGGGTACCGAAAACAATGTCGTCAGTGCAAGAATCGATCTTGAAGCCGTCAGGGACCAAGTCGGCGTGGAGTCTACGCCGTCTTCAGGCTCGTCGTCATCGTCGTCGTATATGGCGCTGTCCATGTCCTCACGCGTGGGCGACACTGCCGATTATGAGTCCGGCGACGAACCGGTGCTGCCATCAATGTCGCCGCTCACGCGGCTCACATCACCCTCGCTCTCTCTATCGCCCTGCACACCATCCACAGCGGAACCAGCATCCTCCACGGCAGTAGCCTACCAACACAGCATCCCAGAGTCTGCGTCTAAGATCCTCGGGAGTCACGCAGCGGTGAGTCCATCTCCTTCCCTGTCGGATGTTTCGTGAGCGAGCTGAACGAACGATAGAGCAAAGACGAACTCTGCAAGATCCTGGCGGCGTCGCTGCGCCACGTCGTTGGGTCTCGTGTTCAGTTCGGGGCGCGCAAGGCCTGGCACTTGCCCTCAGACACAGCGTGACTGCAACCATCGACCTCAAAGGTGAAGGAGACTGTGAAAATGCATGACCCGTGTTGAGCGCCAGGAGTCAGCCCAAAAAATGCACTACTCCTACGTCCCCATCCAGAGCGGCTACTCAATACTCAGAGACGACGTGTATTTGCCAGCGCAAGCACATGGACGCGCCTCTTGAGATCCTTAGTGTGTGGTTCAACTTGAACGCGTAGCGAGAATATAAAAGTACTGCCGTGATAGAGATAAATTTGAGTTAAATGGTGAACACATAGAAATAAACATGATCGCACAGATGAACATATCATTTTCCTGTTCGTTGTCCCGCCTGGGTGCCCAATGGCTCCAGACTCGAGATAGTGGAAGAGTTGCAGAGAAAGCTGGACAGGCGCCCGGCATGCCTCGCGCGCGTACGCAGTGCTGGACCTCGTGCACCGCACCGCCGAGCGGCAACGATTTCGGGCGCCTGTGCAATTGCTTTCACCCAACCACGCGGGACGAGGGATGGGCAAAAGGCGGTACAACGTCCAAGGGCTCTCGCATCTCGTTCGCGAAGTGTTCTCTAAACCTGAGACCACCTCGGAGACACAGGAGGAAACACCTTCGGCACACACGAATGGCGCAAGCACTTCGCCGAACGACACATTAACAGGTCTTGAGGCCGAACGGAACGACACTGACGCGGTAGACTCGAAGGAGGAGGACGCAGCTGACATTCCGCCTCGGAAGAAGCGCAAAGTAGGGCTGCTTGGACCTGGATATGAGAAGTACGACGCGACGGGCCTCGTGCCCCACTACACCGATGCGTCTGAGGTGCCAGAACGCTTGCGGAAATGTGCGTGCTCCCTCACTGTGTCCCGTACCTATCGCTTGACATTATCCATTACTACATTGCACACACCACCCAGACTTCTACCAACGCACACGCTACTTCTCGCTCTACGACGAAGGTTGTCTACTGGACGACGAGGGCTGGTACAGCGTCACCCCCGAACGAATTGCGAACCAGATCGCCGAGCGCTGCCGCTGCGGGACGGTGCTCGACGCGTTCTGCGGCGTCGGCGGGAACGCGATTGCATTCGCGCAAACGTGCGAGCGAGGTGCGTCTCCTTCGCCTTTCCCACTACCCTTCCCTCATCATATTTCTGTGTCTTTGTCCACGTCTAGTAATCGCCTTAGACACCTCCCCGACGCGCCTCGCGCTCGCACGACACAACGCCACTATCTACGGCGTGCAGGATCGCATTGAGTTCATTTTGGGAGACTATATCTCCTTCGCCCGAACGTACCTCTCCCTTCCACGGACTAAGGCGCGGAGGATCGACGTCGTGTTCCTGAGTCCGCCGTGGGGCGGCCCGGCGTATCTGGCTGGGCAGCCTGGTGCGCCAGAAAATGGCGAGGTGGTGGCAGCGCAGACTGGCGACAGTGCACATGCACAGAACGCGGCTACTGGGGCCACCAGGGACGGGTCGCCAACCAAAAAGGGGAAAGAGCACGAAGCCGCACCCGCACACCCAAACTTCAGCCTCGCGCAGATCCAGCCCATACACGGCGCGAAGCTCTTTCGCCTCACGCGGCGGATCACGCGCAACGTCGCGTACTTCCTCCCGCGCAACACGGATCTGCGGGAGGTATCTGTATCTGCGTTGGTTGAGGAGGAGGAGAGGCTGGACGCGGAGGCCAGCATGGACGCGGACGGTGGTAAAGTCGGGAGAAATAGCAGGAGGGAGAAGATAGAAGTCGAAGAGGAGTGGATGGGCCCGAAGCTCAAGGCGCTGACGTGCTATTTCGGCGGGCTGGTCGCGGGGCAGGAGGATATGTTCGACTTAGAAGCATGACATCGTGGTGTACCGTTCTACGTACAGTCATGTTCGTGGCATTCAACTTAAACTCTGCTTGCGCGTGCGTGCGCTTCGGTGTACCTCTACCCATTCAAATCATACGGATCGGATTCAGACGTAGACGTACAACTGCCGAAGTGCCACTGCAATTATGCACACCGGGTTAGATTCCACGCACCGCTTGCCTGGCTGCATTCCCATTCATACGTGCTATATATCATATTGATGACCCTCCTCCCCCTACCCGGAGCGTGGGATGTTAGTCGTCGTCTTGGTCTTGCGACGCCTTCAGCTTCGACACCAGGTCTGCATTCAACGCGTCTGTATCGACAACAAGTCAGCCCATCTCCGCTCACTCTCCACCAAAAAAAGAAATCGAGAACTGAAGTACTCACGTCCAGCACTCATCCGATGCCGCCCCCTGTACGCCGCCAGCGGCGAGTTCATCGGGCTGTAGCTGAAACTGGCGTTTGGACTGCCGTAGTCTGGCGGCGTCGAGTAGTGCAAAGTCTTCGATGGCGTTGAGAGCGGGGACGACGCGTAGAGCGCGTTTAGCGACGTGGATGTGGAGGCGCTGAATGATTTTTGTGGTTGGGGGCTGATCTGTTGTATATGAAATGTAGAACGCGATACAAGTGAGTGATCAAGCAAAGCCCAGGTTAAAGCTCGTAGAGAGGGCACGCACGGTGGATATCCCGGACAGCCGGCGCGGCCGCGACTGACTGGGGGTGGAGAACACGCTCTTTGGGCGCGATGCGGACGATGGGAGCGGGGGCACGGGCGGCGGGTAGCGCAGGGCCCAGTTCGCGTGCACGATGTTGAACGCTACGAGGGAGAGAAAGAGCACTTCTGCATCATATCCATGTCGGGTGTTAGTTCCTCTCGTGCCTAGTACGCGCCGGTTGTATAAAGTCAAGCGCACCGAGGAGACACAGCCCGTACCACAGTCCCTCCCCGTCCCCACTCGCGCCGAACCACACGGCAAAGAAGGCGGTCCACGGCGAGGGCGTCGGCAGCAGCGTCGTGGCGATGAGCGTCCCGACGAGCACGAGCCCGTTCACCCGTTTGCGCTCGTACGCCTCGCTGGGCTGCGGTTTCGCGAAGGGGTTCGAGATGGGGAAGGAGTACGACATCACGTGGGGTCGTCGGTGGTCTGTCTGGCGGCGATTCCGACGGGTAGAAGGGCGGGCGAGTTCGTGAAAGGTCGTTAATGAGTGCAAGGGACTGGTGAGAGGTGAATGGGAGGGCAGAGTGGCGTAGCCGAAGCGAAACGAACATCCGCAAGACGACCGTGGCTGGGGCCACGTGAAAACAATTGATCGCGAAATAATAAAGTTGCGCGCGCCAAGCGCAAAGGCCAGCTTGTTTCCGTACTCTCACTTCTCGCGTATAATCCGAACGCTTCAAAAGATCTACAGAGTGTTATGGTCGAGACGGGAGCGGCAGCAAGCAGCTCGTCGAGCGTGCCCAACAAAACCTCACGCATCGCGTCATCAGTCCAGGATGTGACCGCGGAGAAGCCGCCGTTTGGCTCAAGGTCAGTCTAGTCTGAACATCCGTCACGTAGCCAAAACGCGCCGTGCAGGACGACGTTCAGTTTTCAGCTGGTACTAATACGCCGTAGATTGTTGACGGAAGAGCAAGACGTGTGGAGCCAAAACGCCTGGGACCACGTCCCGCCGCCCGACGATCAGCACGAGATCATCGCCGCCGCGCTTGCGAAGCAGAAAAGCGCACCGGTGCCCGAGCAGGAGAAGACGAAGTACAACGAGAAACCTGCGAAGCATTGGTACGCGCTTCATGGTCGCCTTTGATGTGGGTTCTCATCAGGAGAATGTATGACTGATGGACAAATATTATTATAGGGATAATTTCTACAAGATGAACGCGAGCAATTTCTTCAAGAATCGGCAATGGTGAGCATGTCATGGTCTGGCCACAGTTTTCCAGAGTCTAATAGGTGCACAGGCTGCTTCTGGAATTTCCCGAACTCGAGGCCGCCACAAAGGTTGAGGTAGAGTGCTCGCTGTTACATCAAGTTCCATGTTAGCTAATCTTATAATCTCCTAGGCTGGACATGTCACAATTGCAGAGATAGGCTGCGGTAACGACTTTGCGGATTCTTTCTCGCGCTTGCTCATGCTTTCTACTGAAAGGTGCAGGAAATGCAAGCTTCCCACTGCTCGAGACAAACAAAAACCCCGATCTCGCATTGAAAGCATACGACTACTCCTCGCACGCCGTCAAACTGGTCCAGGTGATTTTCTCTCTGTCAACGCATACTTTTGGGGGGCTCACTTGCCGTCATCTCGAGTGGTAGCATAACGAGCTATATCTGTCGCCGCCTTTGGGGACGATACAAGCGGCCGTGTGGGATCTGTCTTCAGCATCCTTACCACCAGATCTGCCGGAAGGCACCGTCGACATGATCGTGCTCATCTTCGTCCTGAGTGCGCTGCATCCCGACGAGTGGCGGCAGGCTGTCTCAAATATCCACAAGGTCCGCTCCCGTTCTCGAGTCCGTGCGTCTTATTAGCTATTAACGTGACAACAGCTATTGAAACCAGGAGGGCTGCTGCTTTTCCGCGACTACGGCCGGTACGACCTCACGCAGCTGCGCTTCAAAGGCGGCAGGCTGCTCGAGGACAACTTCTATATCCGCGGCGACAAGACGCGGGTCTACTTCTTCGAATTGGGCAAGTACATCACAACACACAGTATTTCACTGAGGATCTAATTTTGTCACCAGACGAGCTCGCGCTGCTTTTCACGGGCTCGCGAGTGCCCAATTTGTTCAAGACGTCGAATACGGAGACCGTCGAGGAGGAGGAAGGCGAGCCAGAGGCCAGTCATGCGCCTTGGCCGGCCGCATCGTCGACACCCACACCACCAGCACCGTCGACACCCACGCCAGAACTGGAGGACAGCTCCGAGGCAACATCGCAGCCCACAAAGGCACCCACAATCCACCCGTCTTTGCTCACCACACAGGATGTCGCGCACCCGCTCTTCGCGATCGAGCAGCTCGGTGTCGACCACCGGCTGATCGTGAACAGGAAGCGGCAGCTGAAGATGTACCGCGTGTGGATGCAGGGGAAGTTCCGGAAGTTGTAAATTGCTACGCTATCGTAGAGTGCAGTAGGGTATACAGGTATGACCACATAAGTAGATGCAGCGTGTGATCACATGAAGTCGATAGCCCGCTTGCGCCCCCTCGGCGGGCCTGCGACGTCGGCAGCTGGCGGCGCAGGTTGTCCTTCGGCCACCTCTGCGAGAGGTGGCGGTAGGGCCTTCATGTCGAGATGCTGCACCACCTCGGGCGCAGGTGCCTCGATCCACATGCTGTCGTCGTCGTCCTGCTCCTCCTTCTCCTTGCGCTTCTTCTTCTTGTGCTCACCATCCTTCTTGCGTTCACCGTCCTTCTTGTCTTTGTCTTTGTGGTGCTTCGTCCGCGCGACCGGCACGACCTGCAGCCCCTCCTCCTCGTCGCCGAACGAGACAAGTGTCTTCTGCTTCTTCCGCTTTTCCTTCTTGTCGCGGTCTTTGTCTTTCGTCTTGTCTTTCCGCGACTCCCGCTCGGAACGGGGGACGAATGTGGGCTTGAATGTCGCGAGATCGACGCTTTCGTTCGCTGGTTCCGCGGTCTTACCGTTTGGCGCGTACGATGCTGGTGTCGACTCGCCTGCGCTCAGATGATTTGGCACGGGCTCTGGAGGTTTAGAGACAGGCTCAGCCACTACTGGCGTAACCTCAGTAAGCGCCGGAGTCTCTTCCTCATCGTCAGACTCTTCGTCGTCGCTTGCGAATATGGCTTTGAAGATGTCCATGGCTGGACGCTGGTACGTGAGCGTGTCCCTGCCTTGGTCCTCGTCCTCCCCAAGCCCAATATTCGCGAGATTCCGCGGCCCCGACCGGTGCTCGCCAGTGGCCTCCGGGGTCTCAGAGCCGTCTGTGATCGCCAGTGGCGCTTTCGCCGAAGCACCTGGCTGTGATGCAGCAGCGGCAGCAGCAGCAGTGGGCGCAGGCTCGTCTGCAGTGCCCATATCGACCTCCGGGGGCTTCACGCCGAACCGCTTGCAGAGCAGCGGCGCAGGCTGCCACGGCGCGACCTCGCGGGTCAGCGGGCCGTACATGCCGAGGCGCACCGCCGCCATCCGCGGGTCCTCCGCCTCCTTCAGCCTCGCCTCCTCCCGCTTCTCCTCTTCCTGCGCCGCGGTGTCGGGCGTGTGCAGGCCCTCGACTACGACGGGCCCGTGCTCGACGACGATCGCGCTCTGGAAGCGGCTCGCCATCGCGCCCGAGAGCGGCTTGAACACCGTCGCGGCCTTCGCGTAGTCCGCGAGCTCGTTGTTGAAGTCCTCGACGCGCTGCCCCGGCGTGGGCCCCATGCCGAGCTGCGTGTCTGGCACGCCGGAGGAGGCGAATGTGAGGAACGTGCTGTAGCGCGCCTGCTTGACGGGGTCGGCGGTGAATGGCTGGAAGCCAGAGAGCGCGGCTTTCGCGACGGACGGGTGGATGTGCGGGATGTTCAGTTCGCCTGGGATGTGTGCTGGTGGTGGAGGCGCTTCGGGCTCGCTCTCTCTTGGAGTCGGGTGCGTAGGTAGTCCGCTTTTGATCTTCTCCAGCCGCTCCCGGTCCTTTTGAGACATGAAGTCGAAAACTGACCGAGGTTTACTTGGGAGAGGCGTTTCGCCGAGCATAGACCCTCGCTAGAATTTATATATGAGAAGGAAGTGGCGCGTCCTGTATGTAGAGTACATACCTGGTCTGCTGAGAGCAAGCTTGACTTCCATTGCGCATGTGTCTTCGGTGGCTCTGCAACGCCTCTCGCAGGCGTCTCGTTCTCCTTACCCTTGCCTGCATCCCATACTCGTCTTGGATCCGGTTTCCATCCTTTGGGTATATCAGGTAGCGGAAACCTACAGAGGGTCAGTACAATGCTCTGCAAATGTCATGAAAAGCGTACCATCGGTCTTCTGACACAGGTTGGTCGGAGAGCACGAAGCCCTTCAAGACTTGTCGTCCATCGCGGAACGTCTGCGTCATTCCAGGTACCTGCGCCGTCCTCTTGTCATAGACATGTCAGTTGTGAATCTCGCTTAGATATGAAGGGCTGTTTACATTGTCCTGTCCTTGCCTCCCTTGTCGTGACGAGCCGATCATAAGCCGGTCATCGTCGTCCCCAGCTTCATATGCCACCCGCCTGCCGCCCTGTGGGCGCATAGCCCCGTCGTATACGTCCAGGTCGTCTTCGTCTGCATCATTCAACGCGCCCAAGCCAAAACCACCTACACAGCATGTCAGTTTTCCATTCACATTGCACATATTCAAGACGCACCGGCTAGCCGTGGGCCCTTCTGCCCCGCACCGTCTTTTACGCCCAAACTCTCATTCAGACCCATACCGGGTGAATATCCCAGCCCATGAGCATTGTCTTTCCGCGTGACAAGTAGTAGTGGGGTGTCGCGGCGTGGGTACATGTGCTTCTTCGCTTCTTCATCTTCGGCTTCGTCAGGTGCGAGTTGTGGTGTTGACACCCCTCGAGCAGCACGGTCCTGCGCGCGCCGCTGCTCGTAGGTCAAGCGCGGTCCGATGCCCTGTCCCAACCGCCAGCCCATCTTTCGCAATATTTGTGCGCCGACAGAGTCTTGCGGGGCAGGTGCTAGGGATGCTGCGAGCGCGTTTGCCATCGAGCTGCATGATAACGGCAGTTAGCTTATGCTGGAGGTTAGGACAATGGTAGGCTGTACACACTCGTCTTCGACGTCAGCGTCCAAACCTGAACGCTTGCGCATCTCCGCGTCCGTCCCACCGAAGTCCATCTCCTCATTCTCGTCGACGAGCTTCCTGCCCTCGCGCAGCTCGGCGAGGTCCTCCTCGTCCATGAAGTCTTCTGGCCGAGCGGCTTTCTTCTTGGCGCGCTCCGACCGCGAGGATACGAATGTTGACGGTGCCCATCCTACATGGCCGTCGGTGAGCTGCAAGCCAGATAATATCGCTGCGACACACCTTCTGCCGATCCTACAGTGTTGAAGTACCCCGCAGAGAACCCGCCGGTGAACGCGCCATGCAGCCGGCGCCGGCCCTTCTCATCTCTGACCTCCTGTTTCCATAGAGGCACAAACTCTCCTGTATCCTTCGACTTCTCAAGTGGTGGAAGCGGGGTGCCGATCTGCCAAATTGCGCAAGCATGGTCAGCTTCATGTGAATATAAGATGAATGGACCGCACCAAGCAGAAGTTCTCGTTGGCCTTCGAGCTGGAGGTGTCCACGCCCAAATCGTTGAGCTTCCTCTTCAGCCGAGTCGTCATTTTGTACCGTGCCTGCGGCTTGAGAGAACAGGACTCTCTGCCGATGGTCGTTCGCAAGCTCGGAGGAGCGCCTGCTAGCCTTCTCATATGGTGGCGCCCACGTGGAACTCAGCGCCCAAAAAGACGTTTCGCGCGTGTTGGTGCCCGACCTCTTTTCATTGCTTCCTACACGTACGACGTGTTTTTGTCGACGATACCCTTTCACGACCAACAACTCACATCCTAGAATATCTTGAAGCACAATTCATATCGTTTTATGACCATTATGACTATCTTCGGCCTTTTTTCAAGACCCAATTTCACACCTGCCGAGGCGAAGGCCCGAATACGTATCAACCGATTGACCCTGGTCGCCGCATCCGTCGTGGCGACAGTGTCGCCATTGCCTTCACCATGGACAGTGCTTTTTGCTGCGTGGAGGTTCATGAACAGTGGGGGTTTCAACGGCGGTATCGTTTGGTTCATTTTCTGCCTCATCGGTGCGTACAAAGCAGTGCATCGTTTGTGACAGACACTGACGGCGCCTCGACGCGTACAGAGTTCCTTGGAATTGCTCTTCTGACCTTCAATATCGTGCAAGCTGAATGGGCGCTGCGCTATCCTCCACCACCCAACCCAAACGCCCCCGCCGTCCCTGTCAAACCCAAGTCTGCATTGCAAGGCATAAACTGGACCCAATCCGAGCCGCGAACCTTGAATCTGTCTATGGTGAGTGATGTATGACGTCGTTTACTATGTTTTCTGCTCACCCTGTTTGTTTCTTTATTCTCCAGATCACCCCGAAATGGCAGGAGCAAAAACCATTCAGCCCAGCAGCATCGACGCTGGACCCATACTACAACTACGAGGGCTCATCTCTGTCCAGTTCATCGGGAGCTTCTCAATCCTCCAACGGTTCAAGTACATACTCAAGCTCTGAAGATGCTCTCGATCCCTTTCTGCACTCGCTGAAGGTTTCGTATAGAGGGACGCATCAGTCCCCCGGTCGTAAGTGTCGCTCTTCCCCTCCTCGCAGCATCGCCAGCTGATTCGATACTTCAGGAGCATGCGGCGACTATTTTGTCAAGTTGAGTATGGCCCAGCGTGCCCGTGAGCTGGACGGCGGTGAATACAGCGACGAGGAACCCGCTGAGTACTAGTGTCTGGCGCCTTGTACCATGCCCCTAGGCGCCGTCCGAATTTGGACTGGAACCTGCCAAATAAAGGAAGAATTCTGCTTGACTATGCCTTCGACGGCCCTTGACGGTGCTTCGAATGCGGAACGCGGCTGACATACGCGGCTCACCCTTGCCGACAGAATATAAAGCGAGAGCTTTGGTTCGTTTTCCTCCAACGCACCTTTCACCCCTTCTATCACTGCGTCCATCCCCCTGACCCCGGCGGTCTCCTTCATCTTTTCGTCGTATTGCTATCGCGCTATCGTTTCTTGCATATTTCTCGCGACCGGCTCGCTAATACTCACGCTTTCATATTTCTGCACACTCTCGCTCTCCACGTTCTACCTAGTCAACATACCCTCAGCTCAACACCAACATGGTTGTTCTTAACCGCAGCTTCACTATCCTCGCTTCTCTCTCCGCGTTGGCGGTAGTCTCATTTGGTCCCGCCCCAGTGCGCGCCGCAGCCCTTCCCGACCCTGCCCGCCATGCCAACCACGGTGCCCACGGTGGTACGTCTCATACGTCCAACGCTCATGGACACAACGCCCAATCTTCAGGATCGAGTTCTGGTTCCGGGTCTGGTGGCGGTTCCGACCCTCTTGGCACCAGTGGACTCCCCGCGCTCGGTAGTCTTGGATCCGGCACTGGCCTGCCTAACGTTCCGGGTGTTCCTCGCTCCCTCAAGAGGTCCAACAAGCAGAGCGATGACGGTTCCAACCTCGGCCTCCCTAGCGCTGGTTTGCCCGGGCTCCCCAGCGCCCCGCCACCCCTATTGTCTCCTCTCAAGCGGTCCAAGAAGCACAGCAACATCGACTCTCATCACTCGGTGAAGGGCAAGTCGGTCAAGCAGGAGGCCTCGAAGGAAGGCTCAGAGGTCAAGAAGAAGGGCACGAAGACCAAGGTCAAGCAGGAGGACAAGGTACGCCACTTCTTCCATAAAACTTGACCTCTTGTTGATCTTCGGTACGGCGCGTACAGCGATGGGTATGGGATCCTCTTGACGCTCTCCTCGAAGTCGGCCCTATCCGGATCGGCGACAAGCGCGACAGGATCAACGTTGCTGGCGATGACGACCACGTTCATATTCACAACGGGCACCACCACCGCAACTCAGCCGTTGTCAGTGGCACCAACGATCATGTCCATTTCGAGCGGTCACCGGAGCCTCATCGTCACCACCATGGCAAGGTTGCTGTCACAGGCGATCATGACCACGTCAACATCCACTCGCGTTCTTTCCACAAGCACCACGGCGATCACCACAGGTTTCTCGTGAAGGGTGACCATGATCATGTCAATGTACACTCGCGTTCGCCGCATCACGGTCATCATCACCACCACGGCGACCACGACAAGGTTGTAGTTAGCGGAGACGATGACGATGTCAAGGTCCACATGAGGCGGACCCCCCAAGACTCGACGCTGATCATGGACAAGAAACACATGATATTGGTGAATTCTCTCACAAAGCGCAGCCCTCGCCGTCATCACCATCACAACGGTAACGACAAGCTCATTGTCAGCGGGGACCACGACCACGTGAAGGCGAACATGAAGCGCGACAGCGATGACGTTCCCGGAACCGTTGATATTGTGGTATGTGTCTTCATCCACTGCTAAGTTTCATGCCCTCACATCCTTCGCAGAGCTCGGTAGACAACTCTCCTATCGGTCAGAAGCTGGCTTCCTTGACTCTGTCACCATCGGATAGCCCTTCGCAGCCATTTATGCTCAGCGCTTCAGGAGCCAATGCCACCCAGATGTACCTTCGCGTTGTGAACGGCACGGACTCCTCGACGAGCAACTCGACGACATCTTCGAACTCGACGTCGTTCGCGTACAAGAAAGTGATGTTGACGATCCCGATGTTCAACGTAGAGGAGGCCACGATGCAGGGCTACTGTGCGACGTTCGACGGGAAGCCCTTAACGCCCGCCCCGCTTACCGTGGAGAAGTGCTCGAACGGGACCACCACCGACGAGCACAAGAGCCAGGTCTTCGCGTACTACCCCATCACTGGCGTACTGCGGCCTATGTGGTACGACGGCGAGGATGACGGCATGGGTGATGGCTCTGGCAACAGTACTACCTCTGAGCCTGACGACTCGGACGTGAGCCTCAGCCCTGACGACTCCGGCGCGGACTTCAATACGCCGTCTAGTGACAACTCGACCGCGGCGGCCACGCTTATCGATCCCGCCTCAAGCACTGACGCTACTGTCGCTCGCATCACGAACCTAAACAGCGCCCTCGAGGACAATGACTTCGGCGGCGCGACGAAGCCGGCGACGTTTGCGGCTGCCAAGGCGTTAGCGGCTGACCAGGGTTATGAGAACGCGCAGAATGTGACGTTGATGTTCACGCCCGCCGCGCCTGAGATCCAGCCGACAGCCTTCGACCAGGAGCAGCTCATGGGTGGCTCTGATCCGGCAACCTCAACCTCTGAGCCGGCTTCCTCGACATCCGCTGACGCCACTACTCTCGCTGGCGACGGAATGTCTACCACCGTCGCGTTCGCTGCGTCTGCTACCCCCTCATCGTCGTCTGTCAGCCCGTCAACAACGGAGACGGCGACGGCGACGGATGCACCTGTGACGACCATCGTGACGTTCTCTCCTGCCGCTGTTGCTACGCCTTCCCAGTGGACCACGACCTTGAGTGGTTCTGCGACGACTTTGGCTACTGGTACCGCGACCGTGCCGACCGAGTCAGCGACTAGCACGGACACCGACTCTGTGACGCTCCCGACCGAGTCTGCGACCAGCACGGACACTGATTCAGCGACGCTCCCGACCGAGTCTTCGACAAGCACGAGCACTGTGGCGGTCTCTGCGGCCGCCGACGCTACGTTGTCTGCCAGTGCTCCCGAGGCGACAATCACGGACAGCGCCAGCGCTTCGGCCTCGGGCACGTCAACGACGCTCGAGCCCTCGCACACTCTTGGCGTCGAGGTCTTTGATCCTGAGGACACCGCGAGCGCATCGGCTTCTGCTTCTGCTTCTTCGTCGGTGCCTGCTTCCACAGCCTCGGCGACGGGCTCAGTTGGTGCGCTTGCAGTCTCTTCATCTTCTGCGACGACGACCGCTGACGCGTCTGCCAGCTCGCCGGTGATGACACCCGTCAGCACCGCGCCGTACGAATGGAGGTTCCGGCAAGGTGGAGAGGATGAGGATGCGGATATGGATGTGGGGATGGTGGCGGCGGCGTATTATGTGAATGAGGGCTGGTAGACTTTGGACTGTGTGCACTTGAAAGCCTTTTTGTCCTTGTTTTGTTTTTGCTATCGTTTGTGTTGTCGATACCCCTCACATTTTTACACCCCTCATTCATTTATGCAATATATACCCTTACTCAACACTGAATCCGTGCGTGCTTGGTGGTAGTTGGTGGTGCGCGAGCAAGCCGGTCTCGATTTGAGCGCTAGAGGGAAGATCAAGCGCTGTCCACCCGCAACTTGAACAAAATGCAAAAGCCGCGTGATGGCCACCTTTCGCTCACTTCTTGTATTGTCCCCTTCGGGGTGACATACGAAAAAATTGGAACGATACAGAGAAGATTAGCATGGCCCCTGCACAAGGATGACACGCTTTTCCGGAGTGGTAGACCTACGGGTCTCAATATTTATGCATCATTTTACTCTCAGACTCCGTGTCGCACCGCTCTGGCGACAATCAAACTCATCAGCGACGATATCGATGATAGTTGCCGTGTGTTACCTTCTTCTTTTCGCGTTCGCCCAGTACCACCATCTCTCTCGATTCGCGACACTTACGTTTTTTTCTACTCCCCTACGGTTGTCCTGGGGGCTCAGGTCAGGTTTGTGCTCGGCGCTGGTCGGAGAAATGGTCCGGGGTCCACGTGTGACAGAGCTAGGTTAGGGTCACCGGTCGGTGAATTGATCATTACCGAGGCCCGTGGCGCGGCCTCGTGGCTACCAACCCACTGCTCAACCCACCATCTCGGTTTACTGCATCCTCCTTGGAACGACTCTCGCCAACACTCGACTACCCAATGACTACCTCGTACTCATGTTCCTCAATGGTAGAATCGAGACTGTCTTACTTGTCTTCTTCACCCTCAGCCCTGAATATACGGAGTAAGCTTTTAGCCCAGGCTCGAACAGACCCCACAACAAATCTGTGCAGCAAATGCAGTAAGCCCCATAATATCTGAGTGTATCTTAAGTTTTTGAAGTTCATTCTTTCCTTGTAGTACAGGCTCTT
>ALYI01003909.1:0-63489 GCA_001969225.1 Ceriporiopsis andreanae CBS 279.92 | reverse complement strand
CCTGCCGTTGAATGTCTCCGTTGGAAGTGGCAGCCGGACATTCGTCTGCGGTATAAAATGAGCATGACGGGGAGATCACGACAGCAGGGAGATGTACTTGCCATGTTGAGCGTGAGTTCTCCCGTCTCATCCATCACCTTCGTCTCGAGTAGCCTAGCGAGGTATTTGCCTCCCCTGATGGCCATATCGTGGCAGTACGCGTTGATCTTCTCCTCGCCACCAAGCCACTTGCGGAACGCCAAGGCTATCGTTCGAGGATCGTCAGTCTGTGCGCATTAAAGATCCTCGTATAGTGCTTACCAGGTGTCACACTCAAAAGAGGAACAAGATCGCAAGTGCCAGTCCCTGGTATTGCGTGCGTCAGCGTGAGAATGGAGGTGGACACTGCGAAACGAGGACGTACATTCGTGTTGCAGCACAAATTTGGTGTCATCGGCCCTACCAGGATAATCGTGCGAGGTGGGGATCGAAGACCGGATGATGTGTTGGTTTCTAGAAAAACTATGAGCGACGCACAGGGATGATGGGTAAATCAGATGGCACCTCTCGGGAACGTATACTACTGCACATCCGCGCTTGGCGTACAGCCACTTGTGGCAGTTCGATACCCAGAAGTCCGGTTGCGCCTCAGCCAGGTTAATATTCGGCTGCACACGGTCGTATCAGCCCTGCAAGAGTTATGTTCTGATGGATGATGAGGCGTACCTCCTGTCCGATACTGTGCGCTGCATCGATGATACTCCAGATTCCCTCCTCTTTGCAGATCTTCACCAGCTCCTTCCACGGGAGAAGCACCCCAGGATTGGATGTTATGCTGTCGATGATCGCGATGAAGCGGTTTCCGTTCTCCGGATACTCTTTATCGGCAGGCTGAATAGAGAAGTGCTTGTATCCATGCCCCTGCTTGATCTCCGTGACCTTCGTGCGGAAGGCTGCAATGATCGCCGCGCGAGTCATTGGGAAGCGATAGTTCACTTCGTACACGATAGGGCGCGGCGCTTCAGAACGATCACTGAGGTACTGCACAGTGCGCGAAACAGCACCGTACGTCGTTGAAGCTGCAGAAAGTCACCATTAGCGTTTACTACATACAGCTGTGTATGCTGTGTCGCTGTACCTGCGAGTATGATGTCGCCCTCGCGCCATTCTATGTTGCGCAGGATGGTGTTCAGACCGTGTGTAGTATTTGGAACGAGCACACACTCGTCAGTCTTAGCCCCAATCAGTTCGGCCACCTGGCGTCTGAAGGAGAGTACGTAAGTCAGAAAGACCCTTCTGGGTGATTGGCCCCGATGTACCTCGACTCCTCCAGGAGTGGCATGAAGGAGATGCGGTGAAACCTGTCAGGGTTCTGTTCGGAGAGGAGCGACAGTTTGGCACATTCTGCCATGACTGGCAGGGGCAAGGAGCCATACGAGCCTGAGGAGACGTAGATCAGTAATTGCCCCTTTCATATCTCTCAGATGTTGCCAGAGAGTGTCCCCGACATATAGACGCGTCAGCGCGAGCGACGACGTACGAAACACGTCTTCACCAGATCTTACCGCGATTGACGCGATGCTCACCATGATTTACGTTCACATAGTCCTCTTCGAAGGCCCAGTACTTGCGTACCTCCTCGCCAAACTCTGGCGGCTGCGTATCCGGGTCGTAAGCGTGCCGGGCACCTGGGTGAAGACGGGCTTTTCCTGGCTCAAGGCTCATCGTTTCACTGTGAAGAGGGAGTTTGGTGTGAAGAGGGAGCTGGAGCCTGGGAAAGCTCGAACGTGCTGACACTCGCATAAAAAGGCACGGAAAGGCTGTCTCGATCGAGTCAAAGTCGCGAGGTGTAACAGCCGAACGGCACTTTGAGCGCCCAGCCACTCATTTATGCAAAAGCAGCAAGCCGCCCGCACTCTCTTAGGGGCTCGTTGAGACGATGAGGAACGTCATTCCGGCTGGCTTTTAATGCCAGTCTGGGACAATTGATGGCGGATTTCCTCTTGTAGCCGCGTGTGCGAATATCGCAGTGCTAGCCAAGCACTTGATCACGCTGATATCGCCATCAGTTCGTGGTCTAGACATTCACGACGGACCTGGACGGTGAGAACTGCTGTTCATTGGCTCACACCAGCGCGTGGAATCGTACGTTACGGGTTTAATCAGGTCCAGATGTTCGTCAGCCCCTGTAGAGGCCGGACGGCCGAGCTCGAGCGCCTTGAGAACGTACAAGGCAGGAATCAAGCTTCTGATCATAACAAGCGCAAATAAAGCGACGCACACGACTTTCCCAGGCTCGCCCGGTCAGATTCTGCCTTTGATGGGATATCGCGGGTCCTGTGTTACGCCGAAGCGTAGTTGTCAATGCGAGTGCTGACATCTACCCGCATTGTTAGTGGCCATGCTTCACAGTTCGGTTCTTCAAGATGAGCACACGGCTGTCGAGGTGGATAGGTCGTTTCCTTGATGATCTGCTGACATGCTGTTCACAAGATTGACAGTATCAGCCAGGACAGCGCTCATGAGCCCCACACCGACATAAAGGGGGACGAGCGGCGCACGAGTCTAACGTGACTTCCTCGCGACGAATAGTCCGCACGATCATACCGCACGACCTTCTCAGGAAGCGTTGACGTATCCGTCGAGCGCCGTTTCTGTACCATCTCCCTACCCGCTATCAGCTAGCCTGGTATCGTTCTCTCTCCCCATAATGCAGCAGTTGCCAATCGTTTTCGCCCTGTGGGCCATCACTTCCGTCGTCCTCGCGGACCTCCCCACACGAGTCGACGATCAAGATCCGACTGTGGCCTTCCATGGGAGCTGGCAGCTATATAATAACTACACGGGACCCTATGACGACACATTGACCCTCAGTAATACAGCAGGAGACCACGTTTCTTTGACATTCACTGGTAGGTTCCCCTGTAAAAGCGCCGTTCAGATTATGAGTACATTTTGCGTAGGCACCCAGATCGCCGTGTATGGCGCACGAACGCTGTCCAGTGGTGAGGCGTACAACGCCTCCGCAACATTCTCCATCGACGGTGGCTCAGCAGGGTCGTGGCAGCGCAGCGAGCCGCCTATTGCACAATTCAATGTCGTGATGTACACGTCGCCCGTCCTTACGGATGCCCCGCATACCATTTTGATCACCAACGAGGGTTCCTACCTCTCCATAGACTATTTCGAGATAGCATCGGGCTCGGCCGGTGAATCAAAACCCACGGCGGCGCATCACTTGTCTGCTGGTGCGCTCGTAGGTATTATGATTGCGTCGAGCGTGTTGGGGGGTGGGGTGGCCTGTTTGATATTTTGGTGGCATCAGCGGAGGACTCGTAAGCGCGAAAGACGAGGTATGCTCAATCTACCGGTTTTTCACCCGTTCATGTCCGCTAACCCGTAATTAGTTTTGTACGCACATCTAGACATGGACCACACGAAGTCGATGCTTGGCGCGATCGAACCTTTCAACGGTGTTATAGAAAATCTACGCCGCATCTCGACAACTCCCAGTGTCTCCACGTCTCCGAGCGTCGCTGAGCCAGCGTCGTCGGGAACGGGCACGTCAAATAGCGCGGTGTACGCAGAAAGCGGTCAAAGCGACGATGAGCCACCAGCTGTCGGACGACCGCCCCGCTACGTGATGTCTGCGCAAACATTCAATGCGGTGACGGCGGCATATAACCCGCGCGGAGACGTCCCTCCGGGTCTGTCCGAAACGTCCACTGTTCCTTCAATAAATACCCCGCGCTCGGCTGTCTCGCCGCGCCCGCCACCTATCGGGAGCGTTCTCAGTCCATCTAACGGTCGAATGATGAGTAACAGAGATCCGCACGACGACCTTGCCGGCGCCGACCATGCGCCGCCGCCAATGTATTACGGAGACCTTCCGTGAGTGTGTTGGTCTAGAATCAATTTGTCTTCACCCTCCTCACATACATCTCAGGCCGGGGCACACCAGTATAGAAGATCCAGCATAGCTTCTGCCAATGGGAGCTCAATATCAATATTCCATCGAGACACTAGACAGCCGTGATATATCGTACATCACCTCAGCACGCGCTAGTCCTCCAATAAGAACTCCTGCACAATGTTGCGCATATCCTTCTCAGACATCGGTCGCGTTCCAGAGCCATTGCGCTTCGTCACGTCGTTGAGCGTGTGGTTCGTCCAGAACGGGAGCGGCACGGCGTCGGTGTTATTGGTCATGTCGGGGTATAGCGGAGGGGCTGTCCGTGAGCCTTTGCTCGTCACGTTCGTATGACAAACGTAGCACAGATGCGGTGCCAAGTTCTGAGCTGGTGGAGCACTGGGCGCATCAGGAAGGGCACCGTGCTCATCGCGCGACCGGATCGCTATCCGATCTTTCCAATCTTGCACGCCTTGCTGTATGGGTCTGGCACTGCCAATGAGATATGACAGAGGGGACACAGAGTGACAGCTTACCGTTGGCACAGAATACAGCTGCTAGCTGTTTCTCCTTTGGGTGCGAGCTTGGCGCAAGTTTTGACGATTGTCGACACTGTCGAAGGGTAGTCTTTCTCCAGGCCAATTATAAATTCTGAGCGTATCATCGGGATCAGATGGGCTGTGACGAAATTAATTATGAGGCGCACCTTTGGTCAACTCTCCGATGCCCGGCTTCGCGCCTGGCCACTTCGGCTCCTCGCGTCCAACGACCTTCAAACCCATCCACCACGACCATGCCGCACATTCCTTACGTCCCAGCTCTCTGAGCGGTCTGATGAGCCGCACACTTCGTCCTATCTTGTCCTTGCCTTTGACCTCGATTTTCACGTCCTCATCGACCTTGTTTTTGCGTAGCAAGAGTTCTGGATACCATTCCTCCTGCGCCTCCTCGCGAATATGGAAGCCGCCGCCCTGGGAAACACCAGAGATGAGAGACACCGCTAGATTTGTCAGGGACGTTCCGTAGAGTAGATGAGAGGACCCTGTAAGGAGCGCCGCATGTTGCAGTAGCACTCTGACAATTGACTTTACTGTAGTAGGGAGCGCTGTTGGAGTTGGGAGGGAGGAGAGGTAGTGACGGAGATCCGATGTTGGGTCGTGAGGGTGGTCTTCTGTGCGCGAAAGGCTTAACGGTAGTTCTGAAGACGTCTTAGTACAAGAATTCAGAGACAAGCGCACGAACGTACGATCATCGCCGAAATCCGCGCTCGGGGAAAATACTGGTGGCGATACACCAACATTCTCAAACCACGAAGGATCAAAAGCGTCTTCGATGCGCAGGGGTAGAAATTCGATGCCCGGACAACGCGCAACGACCTCCCTGACTTGATCTGTTCGGTCCGTCATCTAGCTCTTGCGGCTAAGTATATTGCATAGAATGTTGCGAAGAAGCGCGTCGTACCTCGGGAAACGCAGAACACAATTCGACGTAACAGACAGTGACCTTCTTCCACACACGCTCATGCCGTGGATGATGGCTTCCACCCTCCGCCGTGAGTAGCGATTCGTCGGGTGTTACGTAACACCTATTCACCATATCGAGGAGCACGGTCGATCCGAGACCGCCGGAAAATGCAACGAGCAGGTTTCCTGCTGGTTTGAGAGCGGTGCGCCTGGGACCGAATGGCTTGACGTTGATATGAGGTTCCAATGCCCGGCGAAATTTGAAGACGGTGAGAGGTATAAAGCAGTCTCTGCAACCGAGCGCGTTGAATGTGAGTACATATTCAAAACATTGCGTAATGACCATACTTGCAATAAACTGCGTGGCGCACTACGATGTTTCCGACATTCTGCTTGCATTTCACGCAAATCTTGGACTTGTCGTACTTCGGGCGACCTGCCGTAACATCTGAATTAGTACATGCAAGTTATGATTCGAGCCTTCCACTCACGAGGCATAAGTACGTCCGTGTCTGCGCTTGGGTTCTCGCACGACATTCCGGCGAGGTCGAGTATGAGTGAAAGCAAAGAGCTGATTGGAGCGCTGAGAACTGCAGTAACTTGCGAGCGGCTAAAAGGGCGCATCAAATCTGCAGATTCGATCGCGTGGGAGCACTTTCGACAGACCCAATTCAGTTTCTCGCGTCTACTTGCTTTCGCCAGCTCAAGACGCTGCTGTCTACCCTCCTTCGCCCTCTCCGCCGCCTCTCGTCCATTAATCCCAGAACGCTAGCAAGAGCTATGGTCGAGCAGAGCGAGCCGATCGCGCTCAGCGAGCCTACTTCGCGCCCGACGTTCTCGCGTAACGTCACTACGTCCGACCTCGGTCGTATACATATGCAGGCTGTGAAGAACACTGTGCTCAAATCGCACGGCCGACCGCCATGGTATTTCTTTTTATCCCGGGAAGGCGGCACTTTTCTGAGTAAATTTTACCAGGTATGGCGAGGACGGGCTACCGATAAGCGGCGCGTTCGTGGTGGGCATCGCTGGTACGTGATCACACGAGCTACCGTCCACACTTCCCCTCATGTCGATACAATATAGGCGGGTCTGCGAGTGGCAAGGTGTGCTTATAGGGTTCAAGCTCAGACTTCCATTCATCCTGCTGCATTCAGACCCATGTAGCGCGTCAAATAGTCAAAGCGCTTGGCTCAATCCCAAGTGTTGTGATTTTGTCGCAGGTAAGTGTGCGCACGCTTGCGTCGAGACTGTCTGTGACGTGCGTACAGGATAGCTTCTACAGGCCCCACTCTCCTGAGCAGGTGAAGCTAGCCCATGCCAATCGAATAGATTTCGACCATCCCGATGCGATAGACATGCCCCTCTTTGCCGCGGTAAGCTCCAAAAGGACCATTTTTATATGCAAAACTAAATGTGATACTTTGTATAGTGCTTAAGTGATTTGAAGGCATGCAAACAGACCAACATCCCCATCTATTCGTTCTCGCACCATCAGCGCTTGGCCGAGACGAAATACCTGTATGGCGCAGCTGTTATCATCAGTACGCGTGTCGACCGTCTGTCATAGTATCGATGTTGATCATTCTGTCCAGCTGAAGGCATCCTTGCGTTGCATGATCCCGATCTCAGGTGAGGGTGCATTTGAGACATAAATAAAACACGTGCTGAGATTTCACAGAGCGCTGTATGACCTAAAAGTCAGCTTCTTCATGCCATTCTACGGACGAACAGACAGTCTAGACATATTTCTCCCAGATATTCGTACAATGCGACTCGGATCTTATGCTCGCAAGACGCATTCGTCGAGATGTAAAGGAGCGTGGTCGAACGGTGGAAGGTGTTCTTGACCAGTAAGCTCTTCTGCTCCATCACATTCCTACATCTCATAATATTTCTACAGATATCTTCGCTACGTGAAACCTGCGTACGATCACTTCGTCCTTCCAACGGCGCGTCATGCCGATATAGTACGTGAATTATTGACGGAACATAGTGGCAACGAATTGACGTGCACTTTCGTAGATCGTTCATGGCTCCGATAACGCGGTCGCCATTGACCTCATCGCTACTCACATTCGGAGACAGTTGAAGGAGCGCGCGACGCGCTTTCGTCCACAGATGGCGACAGCCTCACAGACGTCCAGTCCAGTCATCCCTCCACCAATTTCATGGTCGAACCTTATCGTGCTCGAGACCACACCGCAGCTCAAGGTGCGTGTGTTGTCGCGCCTTCCTGTACATTTCCAACACCGCGCAGGGTATCCTTACGAAGCTGCGTGACCGCACCACGAGCCGCGGGGACTTCATTTTCTTCGTCGATCGCCTCGCGACATACCTCGTCGAGAAAGCGATGGAACAGCTGCCCACTAAAACAAAAACCGTAACCACGCCCGTCGAGGTCCAGTACGTAGGTAAGGAACTGGACGTGAACGTGAGTGCCCCGACACGGACCGCGGCTGCGATTGAGCGCTCACGGTTCCCTCAGTTGTGCGGCGTAACGATATTACGCTCGTTAGTGATTTCTTATGCCTTACGTGAATGTGCAAAGCTAATCTATGATGTTTCGTAGTGGCGGACCGTTGGAGCGGGGTCTACGACGCGTGGTGCATAACGTACCGATCGGGTCGCTGCTCATCCAATCTGAGGCGAAAACAGGCGAGCCGTTGCTGCTGCACCTTCAGCTGCCGGTATGTCTACGCGAGAGACATCTCGCGCAGGACGCGTGGGTCTTCCTGCTTGACGCACAAGTATGTCTTTTACGGTGTTCCATACCCCACATCAAACTCAGTGTCCTGCTTCCATTTTTTCCAGATTGGTACCGCTGCCTCGGCGTTCATGGCGATTCGTGTACTGCTGGACCATGGCGTGCGCCAGGATCGCATCGTTTTCGTCACGTTCCTCGTCGCGCGGTCAGGAGGCATCGTCGTGCTGCAGAAGGCGTTCCCGCAGGTGAAGATCGTGTGTTCCGCGGTCGACGAGCATCTCAGCGAGCGCTGGCTGGAGGTCATGGATGCGGACTCGGAGGGGGAGGGCCTCGACGAGGATACGGATGGACGCAAGGTCTGGGTAATCGAGCCGGGGATGGGTCATATAGGTAAGCACTTACTCTACTTCCGAAATGATGAAATTCGAAGCTGACATGGTTGTGCAGGGGACCGATACTATCTCTAGTCATATATGTCTGGGAACATTGGATGCATCGGACACAACCTATTTACGGCATCATGTCTCCTGCTCACATGCATCAACTATATGGATCTGTCCATGGCTTGCAGCCTGCATTATCTACGTCTACTCAAAGACCCGTCCAACTCTGTTGCAAGATATGCTGGTCGATAGTGATAAAGTTCAAGGTCGAGAAACAACTATCGCAGAAATCTAATTATGCTACAGGTGGGTACAAAGGAACGTCTAGTAACAGTTACATGTTCGATTACAGCGTGGCTGTAAGATTGAGATAAGTTGTTCGAATCCAAAATAGTCCAATATAGTCCGTGAACGAGAACTAGTCTAGAGTGTGGTATGCAGTGATAGGTATAAGTAGTGTAGAGACGAGCCTGGGAAGTCCAGTCACATATTCGTCGGTGTGGTAGTAGAATGAGGGACACGGCATGATGAATGCTCTAGAATGTAGATGTGGAGCAAACCGCAAGGTTGGTCGAGAAGTTGGAGCCTAAAGACGTCTGTGAGACCATAGCAGAGGAGCATTCAAGACAAGACACGTACCGGGATAGAACCAGAAGGTCACAGCCGCGACAATGTAAAGGCCTACACAGAACCTGAGTCAATCTGTAGGGCGTGTTGGCAGAGCACGAGACTCACCGATCAATATGATACCTTCTAGCCAGTTAGTCTTCCCGTCGGCGACGACATAATTCATCGTGTGGACTGCGGAGATATTATCAATGGCGCAAGAACGAGACGGACGTGTCGGTACGTACCCGATATGTAGAGCACTATCGACTCGAACGGATCGAATAGCAGCGCCAACGGTTTGTCGAGGACCCAGCCGAGAAGGACCATGAATCTGCAAAGATCATTCACGAACGGCGCTGCCACCACACAAAACGGGGTACGCACGGGATTACGAAGAGGGCAGTTTGCTAGAAAGGCACAGTATACGATGATGAGCTTCGAAATCAATAATAGAAGGCAGGACACGTACGATGGTAGACCCAATCGCGACGCTGACACTCAAGGTTAATTGATCTTTCACGGAGACATTCACTGCGGTGATACACTCTGCAACAGGATATCAGCGGAACCGTTTTCAAATTCTGGAGAAATACTCACCAGCAAGGGACCCAACGGCAGGCAGCAGGATCAGACCGATCCACTCCTTGCTAATAGTAGGCGAGAGGCTATCGATGGAGTCGATCATCCACTCCGCATTGACCGCCACGAGCTAGATAGTACGTGGCTCACAGTGAGTGCGCAACGCCATCGTCGAGATCAATCGTTCACGTACCACAGTGACCACGGTGAGCATGACCAGCGTCAAGAACCAGCTCAACTCCGGGCCCTTTTGCTCGCCCTTCCTATTTTTGCGGTGGTGACAGTGTACATGCTCGTCCGACCGATAAGAGGCGGCCCGCGAATACGGGCGCTCCGCAAGAGTGGTGGGACTGCCCGCACGGTCGTCACGGTCGCCCTGCGCGCCCATGTCGGTGGCGTACGACGAGACGATGTCCGTCACGAGCGACGCGCGCTCGCCGGCCTGGCTCCCGCTCCATGAACTGGTAGGACTACCCGATCCCGAGCTCGCGCTCAGGTTCGCGGTCGAGTTCGATCGCGACGGCGAGTCGTCGCGCCGATCCGCCTCAGGGACCAGCCGCACGGTCGACGCCGCCGCGGGCGGCGCGACGACCGTCACCTGCGACGCGTTCAAGTTCACGTTGGTCGCGAAGGGCGTGCCGGCGAGGACGCTGCCGCCGCCCATACGCGGCGAGAACTGCGTCGTGTCGCCGCGGTATATTGTCGAGCTCGCGTACGGGCCCTTGCGCACCTCGGGGCTCGTGAGGCGCGGGCTGCGGAACTCGGTCACGTACGTCGGCGTCGGGCTCGTGATCTTGCGCAGCGGCGAGCCGGGGCGGACGCGCGACGTGACTGAGCGGACAGATACCGCGTTCGGGAGGCGATCACTCGGGAGAGATACATCTTGGAAGTGGTGCGAGTGTGACCAAAATTGGAAGAGGAGGTATGAGCCGTAGACTTGGGTCGGGTTAGCGTTAGCAAGCGGGATCGACTTCATATTGTCGCAGCTTACTGAATATCAAGATGACAGATACCTACAGGAAATCGTGAGTCAAAACAAGGACACAATGAGTGAACAACATACACCGTGGCTCATGCGCAGGATGTCCTTCTTCTGCTCTTCCATGGTCGATCCTGCCGACTCCCCAGTGCGATACGTCAGAGTGAAGTGAAACGCAGCAGGAAGTAGAACTGCTCCGACGCTGAGACTGAGAAGCGACGAATGGATCTGGGTTGCAGCTGTATCGGGTTAGTCTCTGTGATGCCTTGATGGAACGGAAGACGTACTGCCGTCGAGATCCTGTTGAGTGAATCGCATGCCTCCAGCGAAAAAGCACATCCCCATGATAAGCACTGCGACCAGATAAATTCAGCCGGAGGCCAGAGTTGTATGCAGGGAGGGTTTTCTTACAAAGTTTGCTCAGCATGGAGCCAATCACTGCAGAGTGCGACGATTATTTCAGTGGAGAAAATAAGCAAGTTATGACCGTACGCACATGAGGATTGCACAACACGCAGTTCACACTTCCGCAAAGCGATAATCTTCATGGATTGGTCAAAACCAAATTTACCTTGAGAATAAAGCACAGTCTACTTACCGCCACAACAGACTCGACGCTTCGTAGAATGCATGTCATGTCAGTATTCAAGGTTAAAATTAGCAGTCAAATCTCGCACATGTTACTCTAGAAACATTTTGAGCGATCGTGACGTCCAGAATGAGCGGCTCCACTTACCATACTTGCATTCAGCAAACCAGTTCGCGATCCGCCGAGGCGAACAGAAAGCTCGCGTACCGATAGGTCGTGCATCTGAGGGACGGTTAAAAAAAATAGAACACCGCACAGAGCCTGATTCGTACTTTCACAAGAGGGATCATAGCCATGAGACAAGCTGTGGCGACCGTCAGCATCGTTGCAGGAGTAACGAAATGCAGAGAGCTTACAGCAGAATATTAGTGTGTGCGAGTCAGGCGTCCCGAGTCGCAGTACCCACTAGAACGCGTCGTGTCAATATTCGAAACACATAAATAGCGCCGAGGATACCACTCACTGTTGCCGGTATGAGAAGGATGAGCACGTTGAGCCCTGTTCAGATATTATGGGAGAATTAATAACGGAGAGAGCGATGAACTCACATGATCCAATAAATATGGTCTTCCAGCCCATGAAGAGTCCTCCGTCTACCCGGTTCGCCTCGCTACCTCCATTTTTCTCTGAATCATGCACCCTCTGCTTTCGCGTTCCGCAGTGGAAGAACCTCCCGAGGAATGACTTCTTCCGACCACTTTTGGTGCTGGGCGAGACAAGGTTGGCGGTGGAGGTGCACGAGACAGAAGAGCTCTGAGATGGCGAACGGAGGGGGTGCATGGGGTGGAGGTTGGTGAGCCTGGGCGAGAACTGGACATTGTGCTGGCTTGCAAGCGTGTCAGATGCAAACATAGTATGTGAGGTGTGATGTTAGATGTAACATGGGTCGAAAGAGAGGTGGACGGAGGAAAGAGAATGGATACCTGACCACCAGGGCTCGGTGTAGTAGTGAGGACTGCGGACGAAGGACAGTCGAACAGGTCTATTTGCGGCCGCAGGCATTATGTACGCCACCGTTTAGCGAGATCACTTCTCTGCCTTCGCGTCGCCGCTCTCTCCAACCCTCCCTCGCTTTTATCTTCAGCACCTTCCTAACCGGGGTCGTGTCGTGCCAAAGAAGCGCGCTTACCTCAGCGGCCATCACCCGGCTGCTCGGCAGCGCTCGTTTCGGGAAAGAGCGGGCGACCGTGTTCAGTCCCTCGCCTCGCGCAACGACCTCCTCCTCCTCCTCGTCTCGCACAGCAACAAAACGCCATGTTTCGCGCTGCTCTTCGTCCTGTCTCCGTCGCTGCTCGCACCTTCAAGCCCGCGACCTCAGTCCGCGCCCTCGCGGTCAGCGCGGTTCGCCGCTCGGGGGCCCCCGCTCCTCCTATCTATCCGCCTGGCTCAAAGGACGGCGAGGTCCCAACTGACGACGTCCACGCTACCGGCCTCGAGCGACTTCAAGTGATGGGCGACAAGGAGGGAATCAAAGTGTTCGACTACGAGCCTCTCGACTCGAGCAGGATTGGCACGCTCGCCGACCCCGTCAAGGTCTTCTCTTGGGTCCGTACCTAATGACACCCCCCTCTAGCACCTCCACCGCGCGGTCTTCTTGCTCACCGCGACGTGTATTCGCGTTATACAGGAGCCGGAGCGCCTCATTGGCTGCACTGGCAGCCCCGCAGAGTCGCACGAGCTGAAATGGATGTCCCTTGATACCACGAAGAACCGCCGCTGCCCTGAGTGCGGCTCGGGTGAGTCACGTCGACGCCTGTCTGCGGTCGTACTCTCCATGACTCTCTTTTGCGCCAGTATACGCCCTCGACTTCCACGGCGACGAGCACGCCGCCCCCGCCCACCACTAGGCGCGGCACTTAGGAGGAGCATGGCTTATTTCAAGTTTGGAAGTTTCTTAGAAACTACGTTGCGTGGAAAGCAATCAATATTTCATTATGCTTGTTCAACATTGCTTTGTGCCATTCGCTGGTTGTGCTGCTCGCGCTCGTACTCGTGTGCAGCACGGGAAAGCGCGGGTCGCCTGCCTCAGGTCAGTGCTTGCCTGCTCCATGCTCACCGACGCGTTCCGTACAGTCTCTGCAAGCGCAGTCTAGTTCTGCGACCCCACATCCAGCCCACGGTCTGACGGTCGAAGACCGCGATCTGCAAGTCCAGACGCGCGATCGAGACCAAATACATATCCCACGCGTCTGCTTTCCGAAATGTGGCCATCGCACAATCTCCGCGCAGCACAGCGGTGAGCATCCTCCATAACATCGTCACACGCCGGACGTCTGAATTTGCCCAAGGTTTGGCACGGTAGATCAGAACATTGGTCGAATGCGCCGTGTCTCGTAGAGACAGTACGCTTGGGGACTACTGAAACCCGCGATGCTCCACTTTCGTATACGATCACTAACAGCTTGTCAGGATGAACATGATAGTAGGTATCGTAATTGCGAATTTCGCGGCTTGCACATCGTCGTGCTTTGATATCTTATCGTGCAGCCCATTACCATTGGCAACATCATCGCCGGTCGCGCAGTGTCTGTGCGCTTCGAGCTGGGCCATCTCCAACTGGTGGACAACAGGATTATCCGCAGTCAACTCAATCTTAAGAAGTCTCGCACGTCATTTGCGTCTCGTAGCCTCAAGTCTGCTTCGGTCGGACCTAATGAAAGCCTTCGCGACAAGATTGTATTGCACGGCCAAGATGTTCCCGCGTTCCCCGAGACTGACATAGCGACACCGTCCGGATACACATTACAACTCTGTTCCTATTGAGATCTCATATACGTGGCAGATTAGGTTGCTGTACTTCGTGTACATCGGTATACCGTGAGCAGCGTCGATCCTTACAACCTTCCTGCAGACGCGACTGAGTCCGCCGACGGCGCTTCAGTTTAGATATTCCAAGCGCGAATTTGATGCCATTCAGTATAGAAACCATCAAAATCGAAGCGATAGCGCTCGTCGCTGCGATACCCCGCACACGGGGAGAACACAAGAGCGAAGAGATGGGAGAACACGGCGGGTGGACACGAGCAGCAACCTTTGTTCGTCAGCCTTGGCGGACAAAAGAACCGACACGTCTGCTGCCGACGGACGCGTTGGGATCACTCGCTGATCGCATGTCGCCACGCCAACATGCGCACCCAGCACGCCTGCCATATGCGGGGTTCCAGAAGACGCGATGGACGGCGACCGAGCGCGACGAGCGCGTCTTATGCGCGTGCCGCCACTGCTGCCGTGACGGGGCTCATCGATACGTGCGTCCAGAACCCTTGTGGGAGCGTGATAATCAGGAACACCTTCCCAATGCGCTCGGCTATGGGGCGACGCAGGTATAAAAGCCCCTTGGCTCTCCGCGGATGTTCCTATAACGCTGCTCTTTTCTTCTCAGACTGTGTCTCCGTGGTTCGTTGAACGGCCGTCCTTCCGCCTTTTGCTCGACCAGGCGTCGGTTTCCAGTTCCTCCCCCATCCTTTCATTCAAGCCTAGCGCTCCCACTTTCTTTCTCTTTGTTCCGCCGCACCAGATCGAGCTCGGGTCCTCGTTCCTTCCATCTCATTGCATTCACATTTTCGCATCCTTGCTAGCTTTAAAATCCAAGATGGTCTCTCAGCTGCGCTCTGTGCTTCTGGCCATTTCTTTGCTGTCTGTCTGTGATCACGCTTTCGCGCGCATGCGGTGGCTCGAGCGCGATGGACGCTCTGTCGAGCTCTACCCGCGCCGGTTCAACCAGGAGCACCCCGCGGTCATCGACAAGCTTGCATCAGCGTGCCCCGGACAAGTTTGCGGCACGCTCTCCGGCCAAGCGATCACCCCGCTACTCGCTGCTCAAGGCGAATGCACGCAACAGGACATGGCAGATTCCATCATCGGTACGTACACACCCGTCTGCAGCGTCTCTACAACACACGCTGACAATGATCAATGACCGTTATGCAGACGCCGCCCAGCAATTCGACGCAACGACTAAGGCGAACATGATCGCGCTCGCCGTCGAGTACCGCCAAGCAGAGAAGAACACGCCGCCCGACTTCACGACGAACCCGCCGACGAACCGCAACTCAGTCTTCTGCCAGAAGGCGCCGAAGAATGCGCAGCTGAACGGCCTGGTGCAGGCGCAGGATCCCGCGAACGACCCGAACATCTTCTTCGACCCCGCCACGTCGAAGTCGGTCACGAAGGGCTCGCAGGCCGACACGTTCCCGTTCGGGACGTCTGGTGCTGTTGTCAGTAATAGCTCGTCTGCGCCTGTGGCGTCCGCTGTTGCATCTTCTGCGGCTCAGACGCTCATTGCTACTTCTGCCACCACTTCCACTGAGGCGGAGGCAACTGACGATTGTGTTGTGAGTACTGAGCACGCCGTCATCTGCGCTGTGCTGAATTTAGGCTTTGTTAGGTCACTGTCACCGTCACTGCCACCGCAGATGCTACATCTGCTCCCGCTATCACTGCTATTGCCTCAGTTTCATCTGCGGCTGCAGCAGCGTCTTCGACAGCCTCTGCATCCGCCATCGGTAACTTTGGAAGTTGCAGCGTTCCTCAGATCGAGTTTGGTGTCGGTTTCGATAACAGGAAGGAGACTAGTTTCCAGCCTGTCGACAAGAGTAAGCGGCACCCCACGCGTCTTCAGGCGTGTTGCTAACGGCTTGTCCTGTGTGCAGCATCCTACAACCACGGCTCGGCACAGGGTATTGACATCATTACCAAGTTCATGTGCGACACGCTCGTAAACTCCTGCGGAGCCGACCAGACTGCCAAAGACACCTGTGCGAAGGCTGAGGCTGCTGCCGATACTCAGACAGCGAAGACCGGCGCGCAAGCTGATGCGTTCAACGCTGTCTTTGGTATCGTAACCGACTTCGCCGCCGTTGCAGAGGTGGACGACCAGGGCAATGTTGTGGCCGCCGGCTCGACCGCTGCTGCCACCGCCACTCAGGCTGCAGCTCCCACCGCCACGGCCGTCACTTCTGCTGCTGCAGCTTCGACAGCAGCGGCATCGACCTCCACAGGAAACGCGAGTATCGGGAACTTTGGGAAGTGCTCTGTACCGCAGATCGAGTTTGCCACCGGCTTCGACAACCGCAAGGAGACGAGCTTCCAACCAGTCGACAAAGGTGAGTACGAAATTCGTGCTCGCCGTCGCGCTTACTGAGTGCTCGTCTGTAGTGTCCTATAATCACGGGTCAGCACAGAACATCGACATCATCTCGCAGTTCATGTGTGACCAGCTCGTCAATGCATGTGGCGCTGACCAGACTGCCAAGGACACGTGCGCGAAAGCTGAAGCCGCTGCAGATACGAAGACAGCGAAGACTGGTGCTCAAGCAGACGCTTTCAACGCTGTCTTTGGGATAATCACCAACTTCGCTGCTGTTGCAGAGGTCGATGATCAGGGCAACGTCGTGGCTGCCGGCTCGACAGCCGCTGCCACTCAACCCGCTGCCGCGCTTGCCGCTACATCTGCTGCCGCAGCGTCGACCGCGGCCGCTACGTCTGCGACCAGCCCGTCCTCGTCGAGCATCGGCAACTTCGGCAAGTGCTCTGTCCCGCAAATCGAGTTCGGAACCGGTTTCGATGGACGCAAAGAGACTAGCTTCCAACCTGTAGACAAAAGTACGCGACCTGTACACATCTAACGCATCGTGATCGCTGACTCTGCCATCTTGCGCAGCATCCTACAACCACGGCTCCGCACAGAACGGCGACATCATCACACAGTTCGTGTGCGATACGCTCGTAAACACCTGCGGCGCCGATCAGACCGCACAAGCCACTTGCGCCACCGCCAAAGTAGCCTTCGACAGCAAGACGGCGCAGACCGGCGCGCAAGCCGACGCCTTCAACGCCGTGTTTGGAATAAGTACCAAGTTCGCCGCAGTGGCTGCGGTCGACAACCAAGGGAACATTGTGGGAGGATCGACATCTGGCTCTGCTGCGACCAGCGCAGCCGCCCCCACAGCCACTGCGACTTCTGTCAAGAACGCAGCTACGACTAAGGCGGCTGCCGCTACATCGGTGCATCTATCTATTACATCGTATAGGTGAAAATACTCACTTGTATGTACGTAGGCGCCACCACCAGCAGCCTCCTCCGTCACATCGACTCCCACAGGCGCGAACCTGCAGACCTTCACCGGCGCACTCGGTGGTGTCACGGCGCCACCAGTGACCGCAGTGGGCACGCAGTTCCAAGTGACAGGCAATTCCGCCTTCAACGATCTTGGCAACGCGTTGACGCGTTCATGCGACGTGCAGCACAACCAATGCGCGAACGCTGCGAATGCGTCGGGCAACAAGGGCGACCTCACCGTCGCAGCCTGCGGTACCCAACAAACTCAGTGCGATGCTGCGCATTAACGAGCCCACGAGCCTCAAAAGGCGAAGTGAGCATCTTCGGGGAGATGCGAGACGTAGAATTTGGAGGGCAGGACCTATTCTATAGCTAGCTATAGACTTTTTGGACGCGTTCAACAGCCTAGTGCTTATCCCTTGTCACAGTCTTTGATGAATCGAGCATTTCTTTTTATCCTTCTCCTTTCTATGGTCGTGTGATGTGAATGGTATCGGCTCGAAAGTCAGCGGTCTCATGAGGACAATCGTGCTGCGGATCGACCGACTGAGGTTGCTTCGATCCTTGATGGCATCACTTCTTTCAACGCGCAACTGCAACTGGAATGCACGGCCATCGCGTGCAGTACGATAGTTCAGCTCTTTCCTGCCACGTAAACACACCGTAAGTCGCCCGTACAACCAGACTTCAGTCTCCAACGGGGCTGACATGCTCGCTCGCAGTCTGCGCAAGTTCGATCAATGGATACACGGCACAACATGAGCGTCGCGACGGACACTGGGGACGACGGCCTGTACACGGAGCGGCTCGAAACGCTCTACGAGAAAGGGCTTTCGGATATACGTGCCTTTGCACAGCGCGAAGGTCGCTCGTACGACGAGGTATCTGGCCCGCTTATCTACGTTATATTGGGTCGCCTTTGTGAACTCCTGGCTCCTTAGGTCAGGATGCGCCTCGCCGAGTGGCATTGCAAAACGCTGTTCGATGTCGGAAACCAGGCGAACGGCAGCAAACCGAACGAAGCCAAAGAACGGGGTGAGACGGACGTCTCCGCGAATGCGAGAACCCTCCAAATAGCTAATTCAAACGTGTTCATGACAGTATCTGACATCCTGCGCTCCGTATCGCAAGCACTCGAGTCCCTGACCGCCATCGCAGGCCTCCAATCCTTCTTTCTCGCCGTGAACCCCTCTGATGCGGCGGACGAGGGGTTCCTAGGGGGCACACATCTGGGCCGCGAGTTCTGGCGCGGGCACCGCGGGTGCGGTGCAGCGGGAGCGAAGGCGTTCCAAGGCTTCTGCCAACGATCTGCACACACGCAGGACACGAAGCTATATCCTGCCGCGTTCGGTGCTAGCACCAGCCATGCATCGGGCAGTAGCTGCTTGACGCTGCCCACGGTGCAACCAGCCAATGCGACGACGGCGACCTCGAAGCGCGGCCCCGCCGGCGCCCTCAAGGCAGAGGTGTATGCTGCCATGCGCGGTGCTATCAGGTCAGTCCGTTTCTTTGTTGGCGCGCACTCGCCGCGACCGCGAAGAGTATTCAACGCGCGTGCTATGAATATACAGGACCGCGTCCGGCGTGCGGAACGCGGAGATGAAGTGGACCAATCACGCGAAGCTTGACGCGTACGGACTGCGTCTCGACGGATGGCCCACAGATATCCCTACCCAGAATCCCTCAAGCTTGTCGACGGCGCAGAACCGCGCGATCCTCGATGCGCTGGCGTGCGGGACGCTGCGCTTTGTGCCATTGAAGGGTAACAAAGGGACTGATGCAACAGCGGCTACGGAGGAAGGCATACCGGTGAACGAGGACCAGGAGGAGGCCGACGTGTTTGCGGATACAATGAACTTCTCTTGGGACACTGAGGGACCTGCACCAATGCCAGCTATAGATCCCCACCTCGCACAGCTGCAGGCTAACGACCACAATCCAGCCGGAACGGGTGTAGTTGATTATGTGCACACTCCGGGTGACCACAGCAGGGAAAGCTCTCCGCAGACCGAGCCAGCTAGAAAGAGAAGGCGCAAATAAATCCAGAAATCAACTCCATATCTCTCGCCCAGTCAAGTACGCGGCGTCTTTGTAACACAGCGGCGCTCCTGGCTTGCGGAACACTACGTCCAGGGCGACGCCACGAGCGTCCAAGTCTCCAAGGCGTTCACGCAAGCGTGCCTCGATGGCCGCGCCACATTCGCGTGCGCGTACCTCGACGTGGAACACGAGCCTCTGCAGCGAGGTGTAGCGCGTGTGGGCGAGCACGACGAGGAGCACCTCGAGGTTCAGGACCGCGACGTCACCCGCGGGAATGAAGAATGCGAGCTCGCGCAAGGACGGCGCGGCAACCTTGGAGAGGAGCAAGAGCGTCCAGGATAGCGAGGGCGCCTAGGTGTCGTGCGAGCAGTGGATGTCGAGCCGCTACGATCCTGTGCAGGGCTCTAAACTTAGGAACACCGAGTTCAGGATATCTGGATGAAATGATACGTCGTTGAGCACTCGCCATCATGTGTTTGAGGACTGAAGATTGAGGGAGAATAAGCGCACCGCGGGTGGGATCGCGTCCGGCAAAAACTTGGCCAGCTGTTTCGCATCGCCGATTCACCATTGCCCTGTGGCCTAAAAATTCTTATAATTCTGGAATAAAAGACACAACACGGGACATCTCCAAGGGCCGATGATTCTGCGCACATGAAATCCACTGGACCATGGCGTCTTGCGATTTGTTTACACCTGTTTTGTCTCGGCAAATTATGGGCGATTTAACACGGGAACGCGATCGACTCTCCTCTTCAGATGTGAATCGTAATGCGTCGCGCACAGTGAAGATATTGTAAGTTTTCCGCGTTTTATCAACGTTTTTCGAGAGCTCAGTGTGGTGTCCCAGCATTGGCAATACTACCCACGCGGTCGAAACCCACCAGACGTTCTACAGCGGTCAAGACACCCGACGCTGTAGAACGGTGAGTGTTGATATACGTTGATAATGCAGTCACCGTACTAATAATGTATCGCAGCCTTGAACGATCCTGAGACGTTCAGGCGATATTATCTAACGTCACGGACGAGCCTGAGAGACAACTGAGAGACCCAGATGGTACGTACGTTGCGCTTCTCGAGTCGGACTTCGTTTCACCTCCATGTCCTACTCTTCTCTTCACAACATGTCTCCCTCTTAGCTCAGTTAGAGCGCGTCACTAGTCGGCTAGCGGGAACTGAGCACGGTTTTTATACTGCTTTTTGTTCTTTTATCATATCATGTTACACCTTCGATGTTCGAAAATCCCCTCTCCACGACTCCTAAGAGCTGGGGTCTCCTCGCCTCTGCGTCGTAATCGCTGTCCACTCCCTTTGCTCAGCCTGTCTTTTTCGAGGGACTCCATCATCACCGCGACCAGTCGACCACCTCCCCTTCGACTCTCTAATATGCTGGACCCGAAGTCTCTCATAACGGATCTCGACAGCGAACTCTTCAACTATACCACCGGACGTTTTCTGTAAGTCTCTTACATCTTGTCTCGTCTCTGTCCAACTTATGGTGTGACGTACTTAGTGCCAACGACGCCCTTCGCCTCCGAGAGCGTAGACGCGTCTTCGACGTTCCCGGGCTCTTTAGAATCATCTCTAAGACACTGCATTGCAAGACTGAAGAGATAATCGACTTTCGAAAGCTCGGAGAGGGTGGCCTCAACCGTAGCTTCCTCGTCACCTTAGTTACCGGCTTTCCAGCTCGTCGCGCGTATTCCGTATCCCATCATGATTCCCAAGGCGTACGCTCTCGCCAGTGAAGTCGCTACCATGGACTTCCTTCGTTCCAAAGGGCTTCCCATTCCCAAAGTCTACGCATATTCGTTCACGTCGAAGAACGAGGCCGAGACGGAATATATTTTAATGGAGTATATCGACGCCACAGACCTGAACCAACTGTGGTTCGACCTCAAACAAGATGACATCATTTCGCTCATGGATCAGATTGCGAAGGTCGAGTCTACTATGATGTCTATCTCTTTTCCTGCTGGTGGGAGCATCTACTACGCCGGAGACCTGAAGAACCTGTCTGGGAACGAGGGCATCTTGCTCAAGGAGAACGAGGGCATCTCGCTCGAGAAGAAGCGATTCTGTATAGGGCCTGATGTATCGGTACCGTTGTGGTATGGACGACGGGAACAACTGGACGTATTCCGAGGACTATGTACGTTGCACTTCTCCTGCTAATCTCTGCTACATCTTCTTGACTAATCGACGATCATAGATAAAGACGCCACATCGGTGTTAGTCACGGGAGCCAAGAAAGAGCTCGCCTACCTCAGCCGGTTTGGCTCACCGAGGGCACCTTACCAGCGCTTTCGAAGGGAGTACTACAACTACGAGAGGCAGCAGCCGTCGGACCACATCAAGAACCTGCGTCGCTACCTCCGTCTCGCACCGTCGCTCGTGCCAGACGACGACTCCCTCAGCGCTTTCTGCATCCGCCATCCCGACCTGACCGACAGCAATCTCAAGGTGTCGACAGGTCCCGGCGGCTTGCAGATCGTTAGCATATTGGATTGGCAGCACGCTGTTGTCCTACCTCTCTTCCTCCACGCCGGTATGCCTGACGTCATCCAGAACGAAGAGGACGGGGTCTCTCGAAGGATGGCCGAGCCTAAGCTGCCGGACAACTTCGTTGAGCTATCGGAAGAAGAGCAAGAACGAGAGACGGAGCTCCTCCGTCGTCGTCTTGTTCACTACCACTACAACCTAAGCACAGCGACGTACAACAGGATCCACCACAAAGGCCTGGTCTATCCGCTGAATCCTTTCCGTCGCCGCATCTTCAATCATGCAACGGCTATGTGGGAGGGTGAGACGATCAAGTTGCTGTATGCGCTGATGGATATGGTGTTCAACTGGGCGAGTTTTGCGAAGGACGGCACGCCATGTCCGATCGTGTTTACAGAGGACAAGGTAGATGCGGCGCAGACCTTGTATCAGGCACTGGAGAACGCAGAAAGGGGTGAGAGGATGCTGAGGGAGGCAGTCGGCTGCGGGGAGGAGACTTGGATACCCGCTGCTCACTACGAGGAAGCCAAGGCAATCGGTCAGGAGCTGAAGCGGAGGACTTTGCAGGCATGTGCGGAGGACGAAGAGACGACAGAGAAGGAGTACACTGTGATCGAGGCGAATTGGCCCCTGGACGATATGAGCGAAGAGGAGTTGGCGGAGTACAAGTAAGGAATCGGCCTGAATACCTATTCGGTGAACACACGAGGCTTGCACACAAGCTGCAGACTGACGATCCCAATCCAGTAGAACCGGGTGTAGTTGATTCTGTGCACACGCCGGGTGGCCATGGTAGAGAAAACTCTTCACACACCGAGCCAGTTAAAAAGAGGAAGCGTGAATAAACGCGAAATCAACTCCAAATCTCTCGCCCAGTCAAGTACGCGGCGTCTTTGTAACACAGCGGCGCCCCCGGCTTGCGGAACACCACGTCGAGGGCGACGCCACGCGCGTCCAGGTCTTCGAGGCGTTCACGCAGGCGTTCCTCGATGGCCGCGCCACATTCGCGCGCTCGCACTTCGACGTGGAATACGAGCCGCTTCAGCGAGCTGTAGCGCGTGTGTGCGAGCACGACGAGGAGCACCTCGAGGTTCAGGACGGCGATATCACCCGCCGGAATGAAGAACGCGAGCTCGCGCAAGGACGGCGCGGCGACCTTGGAAAGGAGCAGGAGCGTCCAGGAGAGGGAGGGCGCCTGGGTGTCGTGCGAGCAGTGGATGTCGAGCCGCTGCAATCCTGTGCAGGGCTCTAAACTTAGGGACACTGAGTTCAAGATATCTGGATGAAATGATGGACCGTTGAGCCATCGCTATCATGTGTTTCGATTGAAGATTGAGAGAGAATAAGCTCACCGGTGGGATCGCGTACGGCAGAAAAGCCAATGCCCAGGTACTGCAGATTGGGTCCCACGGCGTGCAGCAGACTTCTGATCGCGGCGGCGCTCGCGTTCCCCACGACGTCGCATGACAGAGATGATAGCCCCATGTAGCGCTGCTCCGCCACGATCCAGTTCACGACGGTCGTGGTGTCGCTTTTCCCCGTGAAGACCATCGTCTTCAGTGTCGCCGAGCCGCGCAGGGGCTCGGGTGGCGCCGGCCATGTCGCGCGCAGCCAGTGCGCGTCGAGCATGTGCAGACACACGATTTCTGGCAGCGCACGCGGCAGCTCGCAGAAATCCATGAAGGTTGGCGCGCGGCACGCGTCGACTATGAGGACCCTCGCGTGTGCAAAGTACTCGTGCAGGATGTCCGCGAGGTCCTTCGAGACAGACAAGTTGGTGAGGCGGAGACACGACACCTGGGAGAGCGGGGCGGGGTCGCGCGGGAGGACGTGCGCGAGCCAGCACTCTGGCGAGGGGATCCCGCCGTCGACGACGTCCGCACGCTGGGAGAGGGTGGGCCAACGGATACCGGAGACCTCGACGGGGGACGCCTGGACGAAGGCGGTGCCGCTGATCTCGATCTCGCGGACGTGGCGTCCGAGGGCCGGCGCGGCGCGTATCAGGTCGCGGAACGCGTCCCCTCGCGGGCCTCGGCTGAGGCAGACGCGGCGGAAGAGGTGGTGGCGGGCGCGCGGGAGCCAGGCGCGGCTCGCGAGGCCGCACGCGCGAAGCGAGCGGGGGTCGTCGCTCAGCATGTCGATAACGAGGTCGCGTAACTCCGGGGGTAGTTGTCTCGGATGACTATCGTCTGCATGAGCTCATTAGCGTCATTCCGTAGGGTTTCAATGAGTGCGAACGTACGTTCTTTTGTTAGCTTCGCGGGGGATACGGAGGCCTCAGGCCTGTCCATTTCGGCGCGTGTCCTGGTGAGAAAGACCTAGAGACGGTAGATGAGGGCACCTTTATATGAGCGGGCGAGGATACGCAGGCGATAACCGACACACGCACGTTCAACGTTGCAGGGTGAGAGGGGCGAAAGGACGTAAGCTATGTCGAGAATCACATAAATACGGACTTTCGGCGCTCTGAGAGGGTGCGCGGACCGTCCAGACGGACAGAAAGACCGCATCAGTGATTCACTCAAGTCTGCTCGACCTTCTCGCGAAAAAACATCAAAAACAAATCCGCTGGGGCGCAACCATCTCGAAGGCGCCCGCCGGATACAATCTCGTGACAAACACTAAAACGGACACCGCCAGTATTTCAGCCAGCCCGCTCCTCCCCTCTCGCAGCGACCACGACACACACGATATCAGACGATCATTATGTTTTCTGCCCTCTTTTCGTGCGTAGCCGTGCAAATAATTTCCAGAGGCGCAGCTCACAGTTCCACAGCACAGTAGCTCCCGTCGATCCCAATGCACCCAATTTCCACCCAGTGTCCTCGCTTTTCAAGCCCAACGAGGTCTACGGCGAGCTCGATTCGAAAGACTTGGAATGGATCTGTCCAGGAGGCTTCGCCGTCGAGACCCACACGTACTACAACGTGTTGGAGGACGGCACGTCCATCATGTGTCAGGTCATTCACTCCGCCGTAGGGTACGTACGCGAATCGCGCTTGGGTCGCGAGCCTCTTATCAACTTTCCGCAGTGTCTGGTACCCCACCATCCAGTTCACCTGCAGGATCTACGACCCCAACACGAAGGACACGATTTGGAAATCCGTCAACATCAGTAATTTCGTGACCCCTCCACCGGGCCTGACCAAGCGTTCGAGCAAGGGCGACCAGTACTCCATCACCTTCAAAGAGAAGCCCGGCACCGATACCCCAGAACTATACACGATTAATGCGAACCTCGACGACGTCCAGATCTCGCTCGACATCTCCCGCTCTGCGGACGCACCGGGCTTCAAGATCGGCAAGGGCTCCAAGGGTGGCTACTCGTACTATGGTCAGGACCTCGCCAACCCCGAGAGCCACATGATGCACAAATTCTGGCCGCGGACATGGGCGAAGGGCGTCGTCATTCTGCGGGGCAAGGTCATTGAGGCGGCGGGCCCTGGCGTGTTCATTCACGCGGTGCAGGGCATGCGCCCGAACCTGACCGCCGCACGGTGGAACTTTCAGCACTTCCAGAGCAACCTGCACGGCGGGGTGTCGTCGCTGCAGATGGAGTTCACGACGACGAACGACTACGGGCGGAGTGCGGGGAACGGGTACGTGACGGTGAACGTGGGGTCGCTGGTGGTCGCTGGGAAGCTGGTGGGGGTGACGGCGGAGACGAAATATGCGAACGAGGACCTGCCGGAGACCGCAGATGTCATGTCCAGGGCAACTCACACGAAGAGGGCGCCGGACGCAGATACTGGGTATCAGGCGCCGACGGAGTTCCTGTTCCAATGGGCCTCTCCGTCGCTGCGTCCTGAAGCACCCGGTCGGGTCGAAGCGGAGGCGAGATACGACGTAGGGCAGCCGGACAAGTACAAAGGGCTGATCCAGAAGGTGGACGTGCTGGCCGAGATTCCATACGTGATCAAGACGATCGTGAATTACGTCGCGAGTACGAAACCGTATATCTACCAGGTATGCCGTTTTTTTTTTCTCAGGATACTACGACGCTGATGGACCTATGCGTAGTGGATAAACCGAGGAAGCTTGAAGGTGAAGGGCCCGGACGAGTTGATACCAGGACTGTCTGAGGGGCTAGAGATTGACGGCTGGCTGTACAACGAGGCTACGTTCATCTCAGAGTAGAGTCGACGAACGTTTGTAGAGATATCCCGCACAGGTTTTGCACTACTGTATGATAGTTTTTGTTTCAATAACGAGCTGCGCGCGATGATAGTATTTGATGGAATCTTGTGCCGCCGAGTTTACGTGGACGACGGCACCGCCTGAAGGAGAGAGTCAGATCGACCTGAGCCGCCCCGCGCGAGCCGCCGCACTCAAAGCTCGCTCAGGGTCAACCTGCCTTGCAACAAACAATGTGCAATGTTGCGTTCCCTCCTGCGCACGTCCCCGAGCAAGATACGTCTCCCACCACCGTACGCACCCTCTAGGCAGCTCGCGCGCACCCTCGCCACTCATGCTCAACGCCCTTATCTTGCGCAAGGCCTGCGCGCAACCGGACAAGCCCTGCTCGCAGCTGAGCAGCGTCGCCCACTCCTGCTCCCCGCGGCAGCCACAGCCGGCACGCGGGCATTCCATGCGACAAGACGAAACGAAAGTCTGCCTGCGTTGATTCCTATTCTGGCGGGGGTCCTCAAGGTATGCAGCGGTCCGCACCCGGGATCGACGTTTGGGCACTCACGATCCGTTTCACCAACTCCATTCCCCAGACCTCCACCGCACTCGAGGTCGCACGCACGGCCGTCAGAATCGCCCTCACCTTCGTCCCCGTCATCCTCATCAAGAATCACAAAATCAAGCGGAAACTCAAGTATGCAGAGGCGAAAGGAGACACGGCGTTGGCAGAGAAGGTGCGCGCAATGCGCACCAAGACTGTCTTCTTCCACGGGATCCTCTTCATCCCCGTGCTCATATTCTGGGCGACGATCCTCGCGAGTCTCGAAAGAACTCCCCTGACGGGAAGGTATGTCCTCATTATTCGCTTCAGAGACTTTGCTACAGCATGATGCAGGTGGCGGTTGATTCTGCTGTCTCCTGAGGAGGAGGACGACATCGCGAAGCAGCTCGCGGGCCCAGGATGGTACAATGCAGTCCTCGACATCCTCTCGCCCGACGGTGCGCCCACGCAGCGCATCCTGTACGACGACTGGCGGCTGCAGTGGGTGTACAGCACCCTGCGGCGGCTCGAGGGCGTCGTGCCGCTGCTCCAGAAAGAGAGCGAGCTCGAGGCCAAGTGGCTCGAGTGCGGGCCGGACGACATCCCCCTCCCGCCGCCCGCAGACTACCCGTTGCGTAACCGCCCGCGCGCGTCCGAGTACGTGCGCCAGTTCGCGGAGATGTCGTGCGGACGCAGGAAGCCCCCGCCCGCGCCGCACGGCGTGCTGGGCCCGCCGTACTCGCTCATCGTCGTCGACCAGCCGGACTCGTCGAACGCCTTCTCGTACGGCTTCGGCCCGGACGGGGGCGGCGGCATCGTCGTGTTCTCGGGCTTCCTTGACGAGGTGCTCTCGAAAAACTGTGGCGAGGCGCCGCCTCCTGTAGCGGAGCCGACTTCGTGGTGGCACTCGCTTTTCGGCGGTCTGTTCAATGTTGCACCAGCACCTCCCCCACATCCAATACCCACCGAAGAACAGACCTCTGAGCTCGCCATCCTCCTTGCCCACGAGCTATCTCACCTCATTCTATCTCACCATCTCGAAACACTCTCATCCGGGTCCATCATCTGGCCCGGCATCCTCTCAATCACCACTGACATCGTCCGTGCAGTCCTATTTCCCATCACAATGCTATGTAAGCACTGCTATCGCGTCGAGTCACCGTGCTAGTACTGATGCTGATCTCCGATAAGTCGGGCCATTCGTGAATGACGCCCTCGCGTCGATGGGCAAGATAGGCTCTGGCGAATTCACCAAGCTGACTGAGTACTGTACCAGTCAAAGGCAAGAAATAGAAGCCGACGTCGTCTCCATCAGGTTAGCATCACCACGAGCCCGCCTGCAACTGATACTGACATTTTTTGGGATCTCATTTCAACCGCTGCGTGAACAACAGGCTGCTCGCACACGCCGGCTTCGACCCGCGGCATGCGGTGCGCTTCTGGGAGGGCCGCCAGGAGTGCGAGCGCACGGCGGAGTGCTCGCCCAAGAAGGCCGTGCAGAAGGCGGAGGACCAGGAGTGGCTGAAGGAGAGCACGCCGATGCGCTGGGTCGGCTCGTCGCATCCGATCAACATCGTCCGCACGGACCGCCTGAAGGAGGAGCTGCAGAGGTGGGAGGAGCAGCGCGAGAAGACCCGGCGGCGGTTGCAGCAGGAAGCAGCGGACGCGTCGAGTTGAGTGCGGCGCGCGAGTCCGTTGTGAGAGGGTCCGGTCACACACCGGAGAAGCCAGCTCCGTCCAAGAGGAAGCACATCGGGACAATACATACTACAGCTATCGTTCAGTTGCTCCAGTTGTCTATCTCGTACTAACGTCGTTTGAGTTGTGAGTTGTGTCATATATTGTATTCGCGGATAATATAGGTAGGTATCCAAGTTGTATATGTTAGCACTATATAGGCCAACTAGGCGGTTTTCCCCATCCCATATGTTCTGTGCGGCCCTGCGACGTTGCTCTCGGAGATCAGTAAGGCACATGGTCAACTTGCACTCCGAACTCGATGGGGCTTGCAGTGAGTCCGATGCTTGTAGTGTATCCGAATGCGGTGAGTGGTGCTTTAGCTTGCGAAGAACATCGGAGCCCTCAGTGCGAGCTCGAGAGCATCTTCTCTTCTTCGATGTGCTTGGCCTCCTTTTTGGCTTGGAACATGTGCCACAGCTCGGGGCCGTCGCGAATCAGGCACTGCAGAGAGACGGGCTGTCAGAGCCATGATACGTGTAAGAGAAAAGAGGCATCACTGACAATGACAACCTCGACAGCGATGAGAAGGATGATGATGAGCTCCATGCTGTGGGCCGAAGTCTACGGGATGGATGGTCAGTAGATGTGGCGATCGTTCGACCCGGCCATTTCTCACCTCCGTCAGTAATTGGCGCAGTACAGATTGCATCTACTATGCTTCAGTATATGACCTTTCTCGTGGAGCAGAGCGGTACAAACCTCAGCAGCGTAGGTGATTTTGTCATTGACCGAAGACGTCCGTATCTTCATTTCCAAAGCATTGCTGAGGTTGTTGAAGTAGCCTGTCCACCACGCGTAAGCTTCACAATCTCTCAATCAAACCTCGCGCATATAGATACACACATTCTAATACAGGTTCTGTCCAGTAGAAATCCGGTGTGTCCGAGAAGTTCTCGCGGTTCAGGTTCAGGCCTTGGCGGAACTTGAGCAGCTCGCCAAGCTTCTTGACGAGCGCAATGCGTCCGAGGCCTGGCTTTCCGGTGGCGATGAGTGAGTCGGGGAGGGCGGCCATAGACACGAGGTACTCCTCCAGGGAACTCTCGAGTGCGGACAGCGCGGTGGAACGCGAGAGGGCCTGTGAGTACGCGTACCGCACGAGCAGCGTGTCCTGCGGCAGAGTGGACGGCGGAAGCCCCGCAGGCAGACTGGACTCTGCGTCCGGGGCTTCCGTCTGCCCTAGAATGATGAGGTCGCCCTGCAGACGCGTCTTCCTGTAACATGCACCCGTGTGAGTACGCGATTCACACACATCCAAGGAAAAGTGCAAACTACTCACTCCGATGGATCCGTCACGAACTCGAGGTCCTCGGTCTCAGGCTCCTTCAACCGTTGCACCTCGACGCCCGCCTTCCGGAGCACGTCCTGCGCGAACGTGCGCGCCGCTTGCTCCCCGAGCCCCCAGCATACAATGCTTCCGTTGCCGAAGATGAACACTTCACCCTCTTTGCCGTCTGCGCTGTATTTTGGGACCCACCATGACTCATGCAGTATGCATGCAGAGGGCGGGAGGTGTCCGCGGAGACGGGGGAGCGCGTAGCGTTCGGCGGTGGTGAGGGTGAAGACGGGCTGGATCGTGCTTCGGGTGGGCGTCGGATTGGCGCGAATGGGCAGCGAGGCAGCTGCAGCTCGTCGGAGGGGGGTCGCGGCTTTCGGTTTCGGAGCCCTAGAGATCTCGTCTGTGAACCCTCGATAGATGATGCGTCGCGAGGTCCATGCAGCAGCGCTTGGATTGAGATTGCCACGGAAGCTCGAAGCTATTCGCGCTCCGGCGAAGGAAGCTTGGCTATGAGCACGTAGAGCACCGAACATCGGAAGAAACCAGACCTCCGCAGACGTGAAAGTTTGGGAGAAAGTGGGAGGCACGGTGCGTGCGACGTGAGCGTTGGGATTTACATAGCGGAATGAAATGAGGGCGCGTAAAGCGGCGAACGCGTAGAGTTTCGGCCAACTGCCTCGTGCGGACCCGCGGCCGAGGGGAGACGTTCACCAACACACTCGAATTCCGAATGATGCGATAGACATGTGCATAGGATTTGCATTACAGTACTTTTTGGCGACGGTATATTCGCTGGGTATAGATCAAAGCAGATATTCAAGACATCTCTATATCTGAATCCGAACTCTCCTCGCCTTCGCCATCTACGTCCTCCCAGTCTTCGCCGTCGTCCTCGTCATCCGGCGATGCGTGTATGCCAAGCGTCTCTAGCTTTCCGATAAGCTCGCGAACATGTTCTAGTAGCGGCGCGTCGGGGTGCTCTTGGGCAATATGAAGCTGGTAGGTGACGCGTCAGTACGGCACGGAACGAACGAACGGTGTCGGGTACTGACCGTCTGACATGCATCTAGACAATCCCGCGCATCTTTCCCTAGTTGCTCCCACGTGAGCTCGTTAAATGTGCCGCCGTTTTCTTGAGCCCGTTCCGTCATCATGAAGAAACACCATCCTTCCAGATACCATGCCTCTACTTCCTGGTCGTCGACTGCCATGACGCCCGATACAACCATGAGTGCCGGTTCGTATAGCTCGAGCTCCAGGAAGAGCTTCACGAGAGCTAGACGCGTGGGGACCGGAGGCAGACGAGGGTCATCTGCACGGAGATTAGCGTTCATTAGAAGACGTCGTGCCAGTGCGCACCTAGTTCCAGGTCTTTCCAAGCGGTCCACGCTTGCTCCAAGCACTGCTTTGCCTCGTCCGGACGTTGCTGGGAGAGCCGGACGGACGCCAAAGCTTGTAGGGCTTCACTGTTGCCAGGATCGATCTGCAGAGCGAAGGTGAGAAGGTCTTCGCAGTTCTTCTCCGCAGCCGGGTCAAAGCTACGAAAACAGAGGATAAGAAGGGTTCAGTGACTTCGTGCGCGTAAACTTACCATAAGTCGTAAGTAGGATCCATCCAAAGTTCTACCATGCCTATTAGGGCTCGTACGGTATTTCGTCGTAGTTCGACATCGTCGTCGTTGATGCCGGATGGATCGGAAGCCCGCTCCTTACCCTTCAATTGAGCTACGAGAATATCGACGGCAGCCTGGTAGTGCTTGAGCGCGAGACGAGGGTCTTCGTCGCTCAACTGAGCGAGATATAGGTATGCCGATGCAGGTGGTGTAGACGAGAGACTTTGTTTCAGGGTGATCAAGCCCTCAAACGTCTAGCGAGGTTGGGGACCTTCAGTAAATGCACATTCACTGATCAGAACTTGCGGCACCTGTTTCGCAGAGTCGAGCTCGCCTATCTCCAGCTGCACTACTCCCAGCATCTCTATCGCCTCCGCATTAGCCGGCTCTCGTTCGAGTATCCGCTTCACGAAGAGTTCAGCCAAGTTGTAGTTGCATTGAACGATCAAGGCTTGCGCTTTCAAGAGCAACGCAGACACGGGTGGGGGTTGCAGAGGTTCCGACGTGGTTTCGGTCACTACTGGCTTTGCCTTGTGCGTTTTGGTCCTTGTTCTACCCATTGCGGTAGCCCCAAGCAATTGCACGCTCGCGTAAGATAATAGAGGATGTTCGAGCAGCGAGCCTCGAGGCAGGTCGCAAACTTGCTCAACCTCAAATTGCAATCTCGCTCCGCGGGCCGTCGGCGCCAGGGCAAACATGGGCAAACAAGGCTGTCCTCGCTCCCGCTCGCGTCTCGGACACCTTGACTGACAACGTCCACCACCTCAGACTGACTCACCTCATCTGTACTTCCCTCCATCCCCCACTTCAATTCCTGCATAGTCGTTGCCCAGCATGTCGATGGAAGAGAGCATTAGCTTGGAGGAGACCAACAAAATCCGTATCTCGCTTGGTCTCAAGCCACTCACGGATGACAAGGGTCCGGCGACCGACAAGGATAAGGAGGCGGAGGAGAACTATGCGAAGCAGCGAGAGCGAGAAGCGAAGGAGAAGCAGGCGAAGTGAGCACTTTCTCTCGCGTGTCGCTGAAGTGTTCACTCATTATTTCCGACCACTATTTCCCACCGCAGGGAGATCCAGGACAGGATTGCAAAGTGAGTACTTTCCCTAACGTCTATGCGCGGCCATACTTCCATGTTTTCCCTCGGGCGCGCAGGCCCACATGAGCATCGTGCTCACTCAACTCTTCGTGTCACATAGGGTGAGAAACAAGCGTGAACTCAACGCAAGGCTCAAGGGTACGACGCTTGGTGAAGCCGACGACGTAGACGATACCCTGAAATGGATCAAAAGAAACAAGAAGAAGGAGAAGGAGTTGGCGCGGAAACGCCAGGAAGAGCAGGAGAGCATGGATAAGATGTTCCAGGAAGAGTACACTGAAAGTGCGTACCCCATATGTATCGTCTGACCGTAGCTTGACTGTTTGTGCAGAGGATCTCGAGGGTCTGAAGGTCAGCCATGACTTCGACGGCATGGAAGACGGCGAGGAGCGCATACTCACACTCAAAGATAGCCGCATCCTCGAAAACGAAGGTAAGCCACCCATCTGCGTGATGAATTCACAATTACTGACGGGGTATAACCGTCATGTAGAGGATGAGCTACAGAATGTCGAGATGGCTGAAGTCGAAAAGACCAAGAAGAACCAGGAATTAAAGATCAAACGCCGCGACTATACTGGGTACGACGACGACGAGTTCGTGCCTGGGAAGGAGGGCATGAAACGATCTCTTCTAGCAAAGTATGATGACTTCCTGGAAGGACCGAAGGAAACCGTAAGCCATATTCCCTGATCTCTTACGCATTCATTGACCTCCGCATCCATAGGATTTCCGCTTAGGCAGCTCTTCAATGTCTACGAAGACGTCTCGGCCTGACCTGGAAGATTCTTCGACGTTGGTCAAGAAGTCATTACTCTCGATAGACTATGAGAGTGAGTCGTCTCACCCGTTACTAATTATTGAAGCTCATTTCTATTCAGAGAATATTGAGATGGCTGACTACGTTAAGGAGGGCGACTTTGGCTTCAGGAAACCCAAGGTAAGAAACACGCTGATGTTCACAACCTCGGAGGTGGAAGCTGACTAACCGCCTATGTAGACCAAGAAGAAACGTGCCAATCGCCGAATAGCAGAGCTCTCCGACCTGACAGACGCACCTAATAGCGATCAGATGCAGGTAGACGAGAAGCCGATTGTCCCTCGAGCGCGTAATCTGGACTCCAATTTCGTAGATGATGACGAGCTGCAAGCTGCGCTTGCGCGCTCACGGCGAGCAAAGATGCAGAAGGCCAAGAAGTTGTCGCCTGAGGAACTTGCGAAGAGAAGTAAGTCCCTCAGTATCCAACATTTGTCATACTTCCTCATTTTTGATTTTCACAGTTGCTGCCGAGAGGGAACAATCAACACCCGCGAACGGCAGTGTAATAAATGTCGAAGAGGAGGCGGACAACGAAGGAGGGCTCGTCTTCGACGATACCTCCGAGTTTGTGCGCGCGATTAATTTCGAACCCACCGCAGTCAAGAAGGAACCTCCTGCCGAGCCATCACTTCCCCCCAGCGAGTCCAAGCAGCTCTCAGAGCCGCCAGACGTCGAGATGAAAGCCGACGAAGATGAGGTCATAGAGGAGCTTGAAGCTGGCGAAGTCGTCGTCAAGGAAGAGGAGGACGAGGAGGCCATGCTCAACGCAATTGAGAACGCGATCAAAGAACAGGAAGCGGCGGATGGGGCCGAGAAAACTGGTGAAGACGTCACTGTTGGTACTGCCAACGAGCAGACCTTCGGAACCGGCATGGCTGCCACACTCAATATCCTCCGATCGCAGGGTGTCCTCGCTGCGCCTGGCGCCGACCAGAAGGAACGCGAGAGGGTGCAGCTGCAGCGAGACCTATGGCTCGCCGATTACCGTCGCCTGGTCGCGCATCGCGAGCTTGAGAAGGCCCGTATGCGCGGTGGGAACAAGGACCAGGCGACGCGCGAGTATGAGAACCGCCTGCGTGAGCAGCAGGAGGCGCGCCAGAACCTCGAGTCGTTCAAGAACTACAAACCGGACGTAAACATCGTGTACTACGACGAGTTCGGCCGCGAGCTGACGCCGAAGGAGGCGTGGAAGGCGTTGTCGCACAAGTTCCACGGCAAGGGCTCGGGCAAGATGAAGACGGAGAAGCGGCTGAAGAAGATTGCGGAGGAGCGCAAGAAGGAGGCGATGATTAGCGGCGATACGCCGTTGAGCATGAATCAAGCCTTCCAGATACGCCAGGAGAAGGCTGGTCAGGCGCACTTTGTGCTGTCTGTGGGCAACAGAGGGTATGTCGCTCCTCACATCGGGTGCCAATCTTTACTGACCGTTTGATGTAGCGCGGTGCCTCAGGCAGCGGAGTTTCTTGACCCGCAGCCCCTCAGCAAAGGCAAGACTGAGAAGAAGAAGAGCAAGAAGAACGCGGGGAAAGCGTCGACATCGCAGCTCGAGTCAGGGTTCATGACTCTTCCTGCCCCCTCATCTGGCAACATATCTGGTGCCGCATCTGCCAACGCGTCACCTGCGCCACGCCCTGGATTCTCCAGAATCTCGTCGGCTGCCGTGGACGTCGATTCACCGCGGGCTGGGGGGACACCCGTCCCTGCCGAGCGTTCCAAGGTTACCTTCGGTCTTGGGAAGAGAAAGGCGGATGAAGAGGCGAACGGTACGCCACCCCAGAAAGTTAGGCGGTGAAGGAGCCTCGGCTTTGCAGGGCTGTGTAGGATGGTCGGCGGCGTTTTGCTCTCGCGCGTGAGCGAAGGACTCGAATAGTGTGTAATAACAGTGATAATTCGGCGGATACAGTATGGTATAGATACAACAGGTGGTATACGGGGCCAGTAGGAGCACTCACTCATAACGTGCCTACGCTCTTGATACACAAGTCTTTCGTTACTGCGCATCTGTCTTTGTCGCGCCCGATCGCACTTTCGAATGCGGATACGAGAGATGCCTGGCCCTCGTCGATCCTGGAGATTGCATATTTGCGTTGAGATAAATCTGAGAAGGCGCGAAGCGAGGCAAAATAGGAGGGTACTAACCACTTGACCGCGTGCGCATCCTTCTCGAGCTTGACCTTGATGGTCGTCCACGAGAACCGGGCCAGCGACGGATATCCGAACGTCGGGTCCATGGACGACGCGATCCACGCCTTGGTTTTTGGATCTGCAAGAGGTTGAGCGGTTGAGCCACAGAAATGTACGACGCATTTGGCACTGATCCGGTCTCACTTGCCTGAGGGGTACCCGCTCCCTAGCTCCTCGGCCCACGGCTGAGTCGGTCGGGCGGCAACCGAGCCCCCGCTCGACGTTTCCTCCGTCGCGGTCTCGTTCTCTTCGAACACCCAGCCCTCGATCCATGCGTCGCGGGTGACTTTCGCCGCAACACTGGCGGCACCAACTATCTTGAATTTTGAGTCCGCCTTTGCCGTGACCGTGAAATTGACTCCGGGGAACTCCCTCGACAGATTCGCCTCCCAGGCTTTGGTGGGTCCGAGCGCGTCCACGTAGACCTGCACCGCGCATTGAGACATGAAGGCGTTGCACTAACATGGTGGCGTACCTCAGACAACTCGATGCCACTCTTCAAAACTTCTCGGATAAGCAGGATGGTCGCCTGTTCTGATTGGCGATTCAGATTGGTAGGTGGTTTACGAAGCATACCACTAGATATCGCTTGGGGGCTGTCTTACAGTCAGCCTATGCCGGGATGAATACGCGAGTCACTCACGCGAGAACTCGCACAGACCACGCAAGGTTGTCTGGGTCTGCGGACAATGTCTCGAGAAGCGATGAACGCGTCGCAGCGTTCAAGGTCTTGGAATCTAACAAATGCCATGTCAAAATGTGCCACGAGTTGGAGACGACGCGTCGTGTACTCACCTGCAAACCCGAGGTCGTTGAGCTTCTCTTCATACGAAGCTGGGCAGTATGCGACGCCATACACGAGAGGCCCTAAGACGGGACCGCGACCTGCCTCGTCCACACCAAGAATATAGGGTCCTGTTGCGCTGGGTTTCGGTGAATGGTACGTGTACGACGCGGTTAGGGGTGACGAAGGATCAAGGATCGAGGGTACGGGCGCGTGCTCCTCAACATCGTCGGTCTTCGGTTGGGTCATTCTTCTCTAGGAGTTATTGTATGCGTAGTGTCGGTACGTTCAAGTGGTAAAAGGAGGATATCGGAGGGCACGAACGTCGATGGTCAACGTGAGGGCCAAATTCACGCGTCGCTGGCCGGGCGCGTGTCGGGCGCCTAACGTGAAGCGCCTGGCCCAAAGTTTTCTTCACCCACTTCACTCGACTCCAGAACATTTTCTCGGGGCAGCCTTCACGTCTCCTCACCTCCAAGAAAGGAGACGGCGGGTGAGATGGTGTGAAAGTATGTGAATTGCACAGTAATTACAGTACTCCCGACGGGTACTACGCAACAAATAAGAGTGTAGATGTTGCCTAATCATGAAACTCCATTCTCCGTGGGATGACAAGCGTGAACAGAGCGATTAAGTCGGCTTTTCCTTCGTGGCCACCTGACAAAAGTGAAGATGCGTCTACCTGAGGCCCATGACCCAGCATAACGCTGGAACGGACACAGGAATGCAGGTGGTCGTGAATGTGAAGAGCAGCTTGGCGCCCGGAGCGGACTTTATATAGGGCGCCTGCGCAGCTCGAAATAGTTGGGTGCCGAACCCCGCGAGGACATCTCCGACGGCAGGCCTCTGGGCAGTATTTCGAGGAACAAAGTTCTTACACGCGACTGCCAGCAGGTGGCTGCGGTAGAAGCACGCTTGAACGTTCACGTCCGGCCTCATAAAGGCTCTTTGTCGGTATCCCGTGCGTGCCAGACATAGACACGCCGCCATGGAGATCCTTGATCACCTCTGGGATCGCCTCATGTTGTCGCTAAGACCGCATCCTCCTCCTTCACTCGCCACAATGCGTTTGCGTTCAGAAGGATCTTCCGATAATGCTTTAATGGTGATGTCCAACGATGCCGCAATGTACACGCCGATACTGAACGCTTAACACGTGCTGAATAGCTTCAATTCTTCACCTGGGATTGCAGCCACCCCGACATGAGCTGGTGGAAGCACTTTGAGAGCGAAGTACCCACGCTTGCGAGCATGGGCTTCACACAGATATGGTTGCCACCACCGAATAAGGCGATGAAGAAGGTGCGAGGGCGCACCAGACTGCCGACTTCATGAGCTTATGCCACACGCAGACAGGGCAAGGCTATGATGCCTACGACTTAGTGCGTCGTCTTTAGTGACATTGTGTCAGAGAACATTTGATGACCTGTTTATCGGTGTAGTGGGACCTGGGCGAGTTCGATCAGAAAGGCACTGTGCCGACGCGCTGGGGCTCGAAAGGCGAGCTCATCGCGGCCGTCGAAGCTGCTAAATCACGAGGAATGGACGTTCTTATCGACGCAGTCCTAAATGTGAGCAGAGAGCTGGTACAACCGAGATCACTTATTGAGTGTTTACAGCACAAGCTAGGTGCGGATAGCAAGGAAACCTTCCAAGCCGTGCCCGTGGACCCCCAGAATAGACTCAAGACAATCGGGGCAGTTAGGGAGATCGAGGCATGCATGCCACTACGTCATATCCCTGAGTGTGTGCTAACAACAGCTGTGGCGTGCAGGGATGGACAGGATACAACTTCACTGGGCGAGGGGGAAAGGCATGTGTAGAATGAGCTCACGTAGTTCAATGGCCTGACGGCTCCTCCTTCAGTACAGCACCATGAAATGGTCGCACGAACATTTCACAGGTCGGCTATTTGCACCCCGTCATGTTTATGATCTTCCTGACACGAGCATGAACTCTGCAGGTATCGATTGGGACCACAAGACACGTACAAATGGCGTATTCCGAATAGTTAGCGACAAGCATAAAGGCTGGTCCCTCTTCGTCGATAAGGAGCTTGGCAACTATGACTACCTCCTGGGATGTGATGTAAGCTTTCTGGACCACCTCGTGGCAGTGAGATAAGCTTGTTCACAACACGCGCCCCCACAGATCGATCATCGACATCCTGAAGTGCGCAAGGACCTCTTAGCCTGGTCGGCCTGGGTCCTTCAGGTACGCCCTTCCTTCCTACGCTACCTCACGCAGGGTGAATAAACGCGGCTGCAGACGACGGGCGGGGCGGGATTTCGGCTGGACGCTATCAAGCACATGGACCGGAGATTTTTGCTGGCTTTCGTGAGTGGTGTTGCAATTCGTGTGTAGGCGGAAGTTAAATCGTACTGCAGCTGAAGACCGCCCGGCAAGTGCACGGTCGAGAGAATATGTTCTCCGTTGCCGAATATTGGTCCGGCGAGTGCGTGCCTGACCCTGCTTCTTCTGTCTCGGACGCGAGCCTCAATGATCTCGTGCAGCATTAAACTCATCCGCCCGTACATCAAGGCGTTTGAGGGCTTGGTATGTGAACTTCTGCAGCCGCCCTGATTCAGCTCATGAGGACCCGTGATAGCTTACCTTTTTCGACGTACCACTGCATTACAACTTGCATCATGCAAGTCAACAAGGATCAAAGTACGATCTCCGTGGTATTCTACATAACACTATCGTCCAAGAAAAGCCAGGGTTTGCGGTCACCTTTGTCGACAACCACGAGTATGTATCTTCTGCTCTTTTCCCTCCATATTTCATTGATTGATCTGTATCACTAGTACGGTAAGAATGAGGGCCATATCGCGTCAGTGGACCATGCATTGACGTTTCTTTTAGCAAATCGGACAAACACTAGAGAGCTGGGTAGGGCTAAGACATGTCCCAGTACACACATGCTGATTTCTCCCCAGGTCTCAAAGAATTTCAAGCTGCAAGCCTACGCCCTCGTTCTACTCCGGGCGCAAGGACATCCGTACGTGTTCTCTCACGATGTCACGCACCGGCTAACAAACGAGGGTCCTCACTAGATGCGTGTTCTACGGCGATTTGTATCCGAACAAGGAATGCTACGACGATGATATCGGTGCTGGGCTCAAGCGTCTCGTCGAAGCACGGAAGAAGTTCGCGTATGGCGCACAGCGAGACTATTTTCAGGACCGCAACTATATCGGGTGGGTTCGCGAGGGCGACCACGCGCACGAGGGGTGTGCGGTCCTCGTGAGTAACGCGGAAGAGAACACCGAGGCCGACGGGTCAGTAGCAAATGTTGGGATCTTGCGCGCAGCAGGCACTCACGAATTGTTTGATCGACGCGCGCAGGGAGAATTTGTCGCATACACTTCGTATGAATGTCGGAACCGTGAGTGATGGCCCTCAAGACTAAAGCGCCAATTGACATGTGCTACTTATGACATAGCGGTATGCAGGGAAAAGCTTCCGAGGTTTCCAGTCAGGCACAGGCGTCATCGAAATTGATCCCACTGGCTGGGGAGCGTTTACTTGCCCTGGCGGCAAATTGGAAGTCTGGGTACCCTCTGGAGAAGAGCACGCGTAGATGGTCATTACGTATGGTTACAGTCCTTAATATCGCTCTGCATGGAATTTGCTACATATCTATTCATACTCATACTGCTTCAATATAATATGGATGGTGGTCTTGGTCGTGGTCAAGGTGGTCCAGTTGGTCCTTCGTATTGCGGTCTGAGATATCCGCGGACAAATCGTCGTCGGAGCTGATGTTAACTGATACGGGTTGCATTTCAAGGAAGTCTGGTCCCTCGTTGTCCTTCCGTGTGTTGCCTCTAGTCATGGTCATAGTCGCGGCTTCTCCACCTCTTTGGACGAGGTCTGCTGGCGGTTGTTCGCCGTCGAAGAGCGCTGCCGTCTCTTCCAGGGTGCGGCCTCTTGTCTCTACGATATAGGTGATCACGAACACGAGTTCGATGATCAACCAGCCGCAATACACCAAGTACTGCGAAACGGCGTTAGCCCACGCATCGCGAAAGACAGATTGCGAAACGTACGTATCGCCATCCCATGGCGTCCAAAGCCCACGGATTTACGAATTGATTGAAAGCGAGAGTGCAAGATACAACAAAGTTCTGTCGAAGATGTGATTAGTGACGCAGGCTTGTAGAAGAACGGAGGGACCGACCATGACAGCGAAACCTTTTGCACGGATGCTGAATGGAAGGATCTCCAGGGTATAGGCGACGAGCATCGGAGTGTATGCCAAGTCGTAGAAGAGATAGAACATGAAAACGAATGGAAGGGTTGCTGGGAGGGCGAACATCAACGGATACCGTGTCCGATGCATCGTTCGAGACGTACCTTTCGCAGCGGACTGCATATGAAGTTCGTTGAAAAGAGCGGTGGTGATGGTCCAGACTACGAAGTCTGTGAACGAAAGGTTCAGTACGAACGCCACGACCAGCTAGATATCTCTCACCAATTAACATGCCGACGTTTGATATAATGAAGAGGGTCCGTCGTCCCAGACGATCGATGAGGAATGCACCGGTCACAGCCGCCAGAAGATTCCAGATTTGTAGACCACCGTTAATGGCAGACTTGGTATTCGCCTGCGTGATTCCAATGCCTGCCAAACAGCACAATGAGCACGAGAAAGGAGGCACGGCAAGATGGCGTACCGTCCAAAATCAGGTTGATATAGTAAGATACAAGCCCATTGCCACTGAAACTATGTCAGTACTGTGCTTAGCGTGACCTAGCACTGACGCGACTGACCTCCATTGAGAGAAAATAGCCAATGCGATGATAATCCGCATTCGTTTGCGGTTTCCTGGAGTCGCGAACAGAATGCGCCACGAGAATTGACTGGACACTTGTTTCTCTATTTTCAGTGCGTGTCGAATCTGAGCCATCTCGAACATGACGAGCGGGTCTCGATCGTCGTGCCCATTGGCATGGAAACGCGCGAGGATTCTGGCGGCTTCGGACTCCTGGCAATAAATATGAGCAATTAGACACAGTAGGCCAGTCAACACGCGACACGACGTACTCGTCCTTGGGCAACCAGGAACCGTGGGCTCTCAGGGATAAACCTGGAAATTTTGATCGGTGAAACCCTTTGCCTAGAAGAGACCGTGACGCACCAGACAAGACTCATTTGTAGCAGCGGTGCGATTGCCTGCACTGCTGTCGGAATACGCCACGACCATGGCGAACCTCCCGTACCGTTGTAGACTCCAAAACAGATCCAAGCGGCTGGGGGAGGGCATCAGCGTGGCGAATGACCGATCAGAATAAGGACGTACATATTATACTGCCCAAGTACCATGATGAGTTGTACATAGACGTATATTTACCACGCTTTGAGGGGAAGTATGTCAGCGTTCCTATTTAGGTCAACGCAGTCGACGCCACATACCTGGGTTGGGTAAGCCAGTTCCGTGATGAGTAGTGGCGCGGCGTTCAGCCCAAAGGTCAGGCCGAACCCAACTATAGACGTTTGGGAAGTTAGTAAGAGGATATGCAGAGGCTGAGAAACACGCACTCAATCCTCGAGAACCGATGAACATCCCAATGCTATTAGAACATGATTGCAAGATCGCGCCACCGAGCATGAGAAACGAGCCAATGAATAGGGTTGGCCGTCGACCGAGATTATCAGAGACCAGGGGAGTGAAGGGTAACGCCTGCGCGGGGCGAGCAAGCCGTCATGAGATTCGAGAAAGCAGAACCAACTTCTGGGACTTGCGTACAACGATGGAGCCAATGACTTGCGCGGCACTGATCAAGCCTGGAATGGGTTAATCAAAGGCAGACAGAAGCATGAGGTATAGCGCGTACCGAGCGTTTTGCTGGTAGGGTGGTGGAAGTAATCTTCCCATGCCGGTAGAATTTGGAGACCTGCGGGGGTGGAGTGAGCAGGGGAGCGGTTGCAAATGCGGCACCTTTACCATTGACCAACGACGAATCGAATCCATTGATAGGAGCGGACAGGAGCGGCAAACAGAGATATATATTCAGCAGCCGTATTCCTGTGGGGGCGGGGGAGAGTATGAGACACGAAAATTGCGCACTAGAGCGCCTGCCTGACCTCTATTCGTCCACCAGGGTCCCCTGTGGATGAAATCCGAGATGGTCCACTCTGGTGTAGTAGCCATGAACGGAGGCTTTCAACTCCGGCTTCTGTGTTCAGTGACCTCGACACGCGGCAAAGGTGGAGGAGAAAACATCTGGATAAGAACGGCCAGGATGAAGGCTATATACCGCCGTAGTGTTGGCGAGGCCATTCAATCGGGTCTTCCGCGCAGAATCTGGGGTAAAGTGGGGTAGTAAAGCATAACTTGGCGAGACCAGTCACACGCGAATGCCGGTGCAGATGAGGATGATGGTGGCGGGGGAATGGCGGGAAACAAGGCTGGCCCGCGGAGGTGTGTTTCATAAAGTCTGATTCTCAAAATCGGGAAATTCTCGCCACTCGATCTTTCGTCGCTTTCCTTGGACCGTTTGCCGCCCAAGATTTCGCCTAGTCTGTTTTCCGCCCTTTTTGAGTCCGGATGGACCTCAGCCAGCGAGTCGGGGCGTCGTAAAGACCTGCCGCTCGAAGGCCTCTGTCTGGATATATTGAATCCTGCGAGGTCGTCGCGCGGGATCTCTTTCGCGTATACATTTCGTGCGGCGAGGGCACTGGACCTAAAAGACAGCTCAGCGACATTCCTCAGCGCTCAGACATCGACCACAAGAGCATGCTGCTCTTTGTGTCTGCACGTCCTTACCAGCGTACGCACCTAAAATTCAGGTACCTTTGCGAGGACTGATCGATGTCTCAGGGTATAATATCCAGCGAGCCTATCACCCATTACGAAAAGTGTTGGCCCACGTGAAGCGAGGCGACCGCGTGACGGGGTTTGATGCTGAGAACTTGACAACCGACCTCGGTCGTCCTCAAAGAGACTTTCTGCGCACTCGACCTTAAATCTCATGCCCATGACAGGCAGCGATGACGGCTTCTTCTTCGCTACTTCTAGCCCACAGAAGGCGGTAAGAGGCGGTAAGCAGCCTCAGCTCGCTCGCTAACGTGCGCAGAAAGGTCTTTCGAACACTTTTGCGGTGTCGTCAGCAAGCATGAGCTCGTAGTGACATGAGCCTCGACTTGCGTCAATTATCGCAAGAACAACTTGAGCGCGGCTGACAAACCCGACGCGCTGGATACTACTGTACGCAGCTCGATGTGCAGCCTAGAGATGCAGATTTGTGACGGAATAGTAGCCGACGCGCTTTAATGCTGTCCATCCGGAGGTAAGTTGTTCGCCCTGATACCGCTTTGATGCACGATGCTGGTCTCTTCCTATGCCCGGCTTCTATTATCGGGTCTACGTGCCGCTGCCTAAAGCTTGTCGTTCAGTGAAAAAACTTACGAAGGTCGCAGAGTTCTATCGGTGAAGGACTCACTAGTTGCCATGTGATGCGAACATGTCTATATAGGGTTTTGACTGCATCGATGCTAACCGAAAGGAGAATGCATGCAAAGGTTCTCATATGACGGTGGTCACGATGCAGTTCAGTGCTTCCCGTGAGATATCAGTAGTTCTAGTCAGAGGCGTTTGGTCGTTCAGGCGACATGTGCTCAAGTCGGATATCCAAGCGTCGCGTGTACCGATCGGCACCGCTGCCGTCTAAGCTCAAGCGATCTACAGATGGTTTATATAGCAGTAAAATGTACTAGTCTTAGACAAAACAAGTCAGCGTATGTATTGTTAAGTGACTCAGAAAACGTACCCGCATGAATATCAAGACGTCTATCGGACCAATCATCCCTGTTTCGTCTTTATTCCGTGGGGAATACGAGACATACGCCATCATCGCCTGCACTGACAACGACACTGCCTTGCCCTCCAAGCGTAGCCCCGAGTACCGGGGCGCGATGGCCCTTGTGCTCCTTCAGCAGGGTACCCGTACGCGCGTCCCATGTTTTTAGGGTGCGATCTGCAGACGCAGACACGAGGATGTACGCTTTTGGCGCGGGAAGCCTCAGCAACGTCGTGATCGCGTCCTGTTTTATATCCGGTCAGCGGAGCTGAAAAGACAGCTGCATAGCATCAGCGTGTCTCGCGACGCACCTGGTGCTCAAGCGTCGCCCTCAGGCGCATCGTGCCCAGATCCCATATGTACGCCTTCCCGTCTGTGCCGCCGGTCACGACGGTGCCCCCCGTGCCGCTCTGGCCCGCGCCCGTGAGGTCGACGAACACGACCGCCTCGACGCTGTCATCCTCATTGTGCCCACCAAGCGCGCCGACGACCTCGCCCCTGCTCAGGCTGATGACGCGCACGCCGCCGTTCGCGCCGCCGACGACCGCCACTGTCGACGCGGGGTTGACCGCGAGCGAGGTGATGGATCCCAGGTCAAAGCGCGCGTCGGTCGCGGTGACCTTGAATTGCGGGGAGGGCGAGCGCGGGTCCCAGTAGATTAGGTTGCCGTCCGCGTCCGCGGTGATGATGCGCTTGCCGTCTGGTGTAAAGTCGCCACACTGCACGGCACTCGTGTGTCCCGCGAAGACTTGCATGGTATTGCCAGAGGGTACTAGCGGATGGAAAAATCCGTCAGAAGGCGCAAGTGCGAGCATCGCGGGACTACTCACGTTGCCACAACCACACGGTGGTATCGTTCGAGCCCGCGAGAAGAACGGCACCTTTTGGATGCCACTTTAGCCACTACAAAGCGCGACCTGTTCTGTAAGCAAGTGCCCCCCCATTCAAAAAATCGTCGAGACACACCATAACCTCATCGGGTCCCTGCAGCTCCGTCAAGAACTCCCACCGCTTGTAGTCTTCCTTGCCCACGCGTCTCCACACTCGGACCTTGCCATCCATGCCCCCCGTCGAGATCAGTTCGCCATCGCTGCTGAACGCAGTGCTCGTCACGCTGTCGGTGTGCCCGGTGAGCTTCACGACCTCCTCGCCGGTCTCGTAATTCCAGATGTACCCAAGGTCGTCCTCGCCCCCAGATGCGATGAGCGGCGCGGTCGGGTGTGCGGAGACGGCGAATACCGACCCGTTGTGCCCAGGGAAGTGCTGGATCGAGTTGTCCTCGTACACGATCTCGTCGTCTTCTTGCGGCCCGCCTTCGTCCATCGCGAACTCCGCGTCCTCGTCGTCCATTGGCTCGTCGCCGTCGTCGGCGTACTCGATGATTACATCGTTGGGGTCGAGGAACTGGTCGTCTTGCTCCTCGTCCTCGGGCAAATGATCGTCATCTACGTGTTCTGCAGACATTTCTGTGCAGTGAAAGTGGGTATGAGTGAATTTGTGCTGAATTCCAGCTCTTCAGACAGGTTTTTGTACGCGCAAGAGCGGCTTTTCGAGGATTGCTGAGTAAAGGTCTGAGTAACGCAAGACTCAAGCGTGAAAACGGTTCCGACTGCCATCAGATCCAAATTTCCATCTAATCTTATCTAGAATTGATGGCGCCTGTCCAGGCCTCCGGGCAGGCTCTTGTTCTCCGCGACATTCGAGTTACCTTCGAGTCACGGAGCGCGATGAGCTCGAGGGGATATGTGTACGGTTAGTCGTGTTTATCGTATGCTACTTGTGGACGTTAGGGAGTAAACGTTTCCACGACCCGGGCTCTCGTCTGTCCACGTCGTACGCCAGCATCCCGCATTTGTGCCATCAACCACCAGACTGCGGTCAGGTCCTACTGCCAGTGGCTACGCCCCAGCGCGCTTGGACCGTTCTTGTGCTCGTACCGCGATCAAGGTCCTCGACGACAGTGAGTTTTAGCCTCGTCCTACATTACTTCGACTCAGTATGTGAGCAGGCGACTCACGCGAGGCTTCTCCACCCAGGACCCTGCGAAGTCCAGCATGCAAACCTGGAAAGTCCAGCATAACTCGAACAAGACACATCAGCTGCATTTCGAGAAGTACTCTCAGGACGAAGGGTGCTGGATACACGCTACGAACGGAGTCAGCAAACCACAGGGTGGCGACGAGGGTAGCTCTAGCTTGTCAGGAGGCGTCAAAACTCCCAGCCCAACCGCCATCTCCGCTGAACAGCGCTCCGCCGTCATCACCCTGCCCTCCACTATCCAAATAGTCACCTGGAACATCGATTTCATGAAGCCCAACGAGGCCGTGCGCGTCCGTACCGCGCTCGATCACATTCAGAGCACCGTCCTGCGCTGCGAGGAAGGGGAGGCGGGCAAACCGGAGGACTGTGTCATTCTGCTGCAGGAGATCGCGCCAATGTCGCTCGCGGCGATTCTCGCACATCCCTTCGTGCGCGCGCACTTTCTCGTGACGCCCACGAGCCCGCAGAGCTGGCCGGACCGCAGATATGGCAACGTGACGCTCGTCGCGCGGACGATACCTGTGGTGGACGCGCACATGATCGTGTTTTCCAAGTCGCACATGGGCCGGCACGCCGTTGTCGTCGATCTGCGCCTCGCCGCCCCCGCAGGGAGTTCGGACGCAGGTGGCGACGGGCCACCGCAGATGCGCGACGTGACGCTGCGCATCGCGAACGTGCACCTCGAGTCGCTCAAAGAAGGCGAGACCTCGCGCCCTCTACAGCTCAGCGCGACGGCGGATGCACTGCGCGCCGCGGGCATCCATGCCGGTATCGTGTGTGGCGACATGAACCCTATTTCGCCCAGAGACGCGCGGCTACCCACAGAGGCAGGGCTGGTCGACACGTGGACCGACGGCGAGCGCAAGGAAGATGGCTTTACGTGGGGGTATCAACCCCCAAGCCGATACCCGAAGAGTCGCCTGGACAAGATCCTGTATACGTCAGACGCGCCTGGGGACAAACACCTGGCGGTGGACCAGCCTCGACGGATCGGCGTAGGTTTGAAGACAGCGACAAGGCAGTGGGCGAGCGACCATTACGGTTTGGCGACCAAGGTCGAGCTGATTGGTTGACGCACCAAGTGACGACTACTGTTTGGAGTTTGTTGCTTTGTGATGCAAGACGCCTTGCGGCCTGTACCGATGTACACTTCGCATCCTGTTTGCTATCCATCGCACCTGTCTCGACTCAGTACCACGAACGTCGGGGACTCATAGATCGTGTATGTGGACATAATTAACCTTGGAATATACTGGAAAATCTGCCGTATAGCCGACTAGATCGCTGACGTCTTTTCAAGCGTCCCGGCCTCTTCCACACTTTTCGCCACAACCATGAGCTCGGAATGCATAGTCAGTCGTTTTGCCACGGACTAGTAAGAGCCAGCACTAATACACAACACGGGAGCTATCTTTAGGAACACTATGCAACTAACCCAGCGGGCCGCGGCGCTCGTTGATCACTCCGTATCGCAGACTACGCGCGCGGGAGGCCATCAGGTTTAGGGGGCGATTCAGGCCACGACTCGCATCTCGACCGGGTCATTTGACGCCACGGAAGGGTCGTAATCTCGACCCAACCTTGACTCTGTGAGCGAGCATGCATCCAGATGATGATCGATGACCACACACTCGCGCGCGCGCGTTGCCCATACAGGAGCCGATAGCGCCGCAACGAGGCAGGCCACGACCCACGACCCTAGACGGGTGGCCCCGACACCGATTTAGATGATAACACGAAAATGGATCCGGACGATCCATCGCATTCTGACTCTTAAGAGGGCGACGGGCTGTCGCGGCCCCAGTACACCAAGTAGAACCCACACGTCGCGATCGCCCAAGTCGAAGTCCGTCATGGAAGCCTGGGACGAGACACGTGAGCTGAACATCAAGAAGTATTCGCAGCGCAAAGGGCGCTGGGTGCACACGACAAACGGTCGCAGCAAGCTAGAAACTCTGAAACAGGGAGAGGGTGGGGGCGGGTCAGGCTCGTCGGGGAGCTCCAACCCTCCTAGCCCCACCACCGCCACCTCCGCCGAAGGGCGCTCAGCCGCCATCGCCCTCCCTTCCTCTATCCAAATCATCACCTGGAACATCGACTTCACGCAGCTCAACGAGGTGCGCGCCCGCGCCGTACTCGACCACATCCAGCGCACCGTGCTGCACTGCGAGAACGGGCAGCAGCCTGAGGCGTGCGTCATCCTCTTGCAGGAAGTCGCGCCGGGCTCGCTCCTAGCGATCCTCGAACACCCGTTCGTGCGTGCGCACTTTCTGGTGGCGCCCACGAACCACGAGCGTTGGCCGTTCTCAGCGTACGGCAACGTGACCCTCGTCTCGCGGATGATACCTGTGCTGGACGCGCAGATGATCGTGTTTGGGACCTCGCAGATGGGCCGGCACGCCGTCGTTGTCGATCTGCGTCTCGCCACCGCACCTAGTACGAGTTCGGACGGGGGTGGCGACGGGCCGCCTCCGGCACACGACGTGACGCTGCGCGTCGCGAACGTGCACCTCGAGTCGCTCGTGAGCGGTGTAAACCTGCGCCCCATGCAGCTCAAAGCCACCGCAAGCGTGCTGCGCGCGCCTGGCATCCACGCCGGTGTCGTATGCGGCGACATGAACGCCATCCTGCCCGAGGATGCGAAGATACACGCAGATGCCGGGCTGGTCGACGCGTGGACGGACGGGGACCGCGAGGAAGACGGCTTCACGTGGGGCTATCAGCCACCGTGTCAGTACCCGGCGAACCGCCTGGACAAGATCCTGTATACGTCAGACAAACCTTGGGATAAACGCCTCGCGGTGGACAAGCCTCGCCGGATTGGCGTGGGGATGAAGACGGCGGCCGGGCAGTGGGCGAGTGACCACTATGGTTTGGCGACAAAGGTCCAGTTGGTTGCTTGACACGCCAAGCAGCTGCAAATACTTTACGCTTTACGTAGAAAGACCTGTGATGCACTCGTGCTGGAGTCCATTCGATGCGCCGGTGACTGCTGTACATGTCACGGGGAGGATGGCTATCTCTGTCTGTGGGAACCAAGTACGTATCGCACGATGAAATGACGAGCAAGGGCGGCAGCAGGTTCGCTTGCTGGGTGGAGATGCTCTGGTCAAAGCGCCGGCGCCTCAGGACGTTTGCATGGCGCGGTCACCGTATGCCAGCAGCGGATGAGCACAACCGTCGCGGCTGTGCACGCAGCGGTGACGAGACCTACGTTTAATTCGTGTATGTTTAATTCGTGCTCTGGGCACGTCGCGGGCCACAATTAGCGACTGGCTTGTGTGATGCCGCCCCTTTCTTGTGAAATGTTGTGACCGTCACGTCACGTCCCCAAGGCCGGGAGATACCGCTGGGTATAAGGACACGCCGAGGGTTGCAACCAACTTTCTCCCCGTCGTCCTCGTTGCACCTCTGCTCGTTGTCGTCGCTCTCTCTCCTACCCGACACCGCCCTCCCCGCCCTAGACATGAAGGCCGTCTCTGCTCTCGCTGCCGCTGCTCTCGTCGGTGGCGCCGTCGCCCAGTTCACGGTGAACACCCCGTACGTGCTCTCCTATTGTCACGCCATTTTTTCTCAACTCGGTCTCGCTCTTTTTGATCCGTTTCTCAGTGGCAATGTCGTCCAGTGTATCCCAACGCAGATCACTTGGACTGATGGCGGTCAGGGTGAGTACTTACGCCGTCCATCATGACTGTAATCTCATAATTGCAACGTGTTCAGCACCGTACACTCTGGTTCGTGGTAGCGTGCCCCTGACAATGAAACGAAGCTCACTCTATCGCCCTGCCATTCTCCCACTGTAGCTGTACGTATTTGCTCTATTTTCGCACCGCCTTGCCTAATCTTCGCGTCTGTGCAGCATCGAGACTCCGGATGCCAACGGCGCTATTCTTCAGACGTACACCAACCTCTCTGGCAACTCTTTCAGCTGGACGACGAATATCACTGGCGGTCAGCTCTCCCTCCCTCTGCCCTTCACTTTACCTGACGAGAAACAACTCCTCTAGTCATCCAGGTCGGCATCACTGTTCGTGATGCCACCGGTCTTGCCGAGCAGACTGGCGCCTTCACTATCAACGCGTCCAGTACGTCATCCTCTCATCACCAGTCTGTCGTTCATGGCTGAATATGTCCGCCACAGCCGACAGCAGCTGCATAAACGACGGTACCACACCTCCGGCCTCCACTAACTCCGGTTCCTCTGGTTCACCGGGTTCGACGGTGTCAACCCCTTCCACCTCCGGCGCGAGCGCGCCGTCCAGCGGCAGCGGCAGCAGCACCCAGCCACCGTCGTCGACGCCGCCACCCAACAGCTCGTCGTCCTCGAGCGGCGGATCGCAGTCGCACAGTTCCACGTAAGTTGCCGTCTTCGTCCTTGCGTGACGTGTCTTCGTCGTCCGGGCCGCTTACCTCCCAATTTCAATGTTACAGCCCCTCGTCTTCCGGCTCGGGCTCCCCCACCTCGTCTGCGCCCGCGAACACGAACACTGGCAACGCTGCGCTCGCGAACACTGCTGCAGGCGGCGCCGTCGGCGTGCTCGGCTTCCTCCTCGCCGGCCTCCTGGCCTAAGCGCGCGATGATCGTAGACCCCCTCCGGAAAAAGGGACTTTTCGCTGACCAAGATCGTTACTGCGGCGCTAGCGCTACCTACCCTCAGCATACGGACAAAGACAATTCTCGCGTAGTGGACCTCTCACTCGTAGCCGTATCCTTCGTTTTCCGAAACTGACTGTGCTCCTCTAACTCATGACTTCCTTTTCCACCCACTCGTACCATCACCTCCCGTGTAATTGTTCTTGCCACCTGCCACCCTGCCACCTTACTCCCTCGCTCTCTACGTGCGTACACGGAGACTGTAGTATTGTTCACTAGGCCCCTCTCTCTTCTGTGTTCTGTGCGCTTACATGCTGTAGTGTCGCTTGCGCGAACACTTGACTTTCCTCCCCGGTGCTTGGTGGGAAGAGCCGTCCATGTGACTGTTGTTTGTTTGTTTACTTGTTGTTTGTATACCAGCGTCGTTTTGTTGTACCTCCTCCTTATACACGCGACGTGTTTATAGTACACCTGATATACCATACCCTCTCTGTTTGCTGTTCGTCCTCTGGCGCGCCGACCCCGTGCGGTGCAGCAGGCGAAAGGACCGGCTTGGTGCGTCAGTCTCATGTCACGCTGATGGTGACTTTGTAGCTCTGTCCAAGCTCGTATGTTGTGCGTCGTGCACACATACGGCAGACGTCAACGAGAGGCGTGTTTGCTTTTCAGATTGGTGCGTCGACCATTTGTGTTCCGCCGGCGCTGATGGCAACATCTTCATCACAGGCCTGCAGGGTCGCCGACGGTCGTTCCGCTGCAATCGTAGAAGGCAGGTACTGCCACGCATTTCGCCGTGCCACCATCGCACGGACGCCGATGTTCATCATCCATCATGCACGCTGCAGAACCCGGCACGCCAATCTCGTTTGCCTACGCTTTGGGCTTTGACAGGAAACGTCCTGACAACCGCGCCTCCAATCCAAGCCCCGCTTTGTTGTGCCAGTCAGCACCATACCGCTCCTCTGGCTCGAGTGTCGCTGACTCACTGACGACAGTCGTCCTCAATAGGGTTTCGCGCATCAGTACGCCGCGGTCGACGACCAACGCTTGCTGCGTCGATACATAGCATGCTGCGTCGATACCGAGTCGGATGTCCTGCTATGCTGTTACTGACAGGACATTCCAGCGCAGATCAGCCTTACTAACCGACTACAGTTGCCCCTTACGGTGTGTCGCGCTTTAATTCGCTATGGCCGTCGACGCCCATCAGGCTTACTTACCGGTGACGGTAACTTCTCCAACTTATGGCGTTCTGCACATTGTTGCATTCGTCGACCCACGCTTGCTGCATCGATGTCCTGTTGAGTACGTGCATCAGGCTGACTCACCGGTGATAATCACCCACAAGCCTGGTGCGCCCCCTTTCGTGGCAGCATGACCCGTGCAATTCTACAGCGGCAGATGCCAGGGAATATACGGCGAGATGAACAGGAGGTAGTGTTCCCAGGGGTGATGGGCGGTGCGCCGGCTCGCTGGAATGACAGTATGTGCGTCTTACGATGCTATTGTACATCGTTGGCCTATATTGATTATCGTAAACCCTACAGGACAAGCTTGTACGTGAAGGATCTCTGGAATGTGCGCACAGCGAACGTACTGAGCGGCACCCAGGTTCCAGCGCGTGTGGTGGTGTCGGTCATCCAAACTTTCCAATATCGAGTTGCCGGGCGGTGCAGGCGGACCGTCGCTGCTGGTATCCATCTGTCACGCGTATCTTCGCGTTACATGACGACCCCCACGCGCGATCGGGGATGTGGCCAATGGGACAGGCGAGCTCGAGAGACGCGGGGCCTGTCAGTGATGGGGCCATCAAAGTCTGGTACAGTAGGGTACAGTGTTATTGTATAAAACCCGCGCTCCTTCTGCTTGACATTGTCCTCACTCGTCCTTGGATCATCGTCTGCATCTTGATTCTTTCCTTGCTTTCTCTCCGTCTTCAAGAGCTGTGCTCTTTCACCCTCCTAGATTATTATCTGTGTAACCTTTTTCTTTCTATAACGTCCTCGAACCTGCAGTGCAGCTTCCTTTACGTCGTTCAAGACTATACTCACGATGATCTCCACTCGCGTCCTCCTTCTCTCTCTCCTTTACGGATCCGCGGTCCTCGCTGCACCCACCGTGCAGCGCAGGACTGGCAAGGAAGTCAAGATGATGAACACCACTAGTACCAGCAGCTCGACGAGCAACGGCGCGCTTTACTGTACGTCGTGTTCCAATGTCACTTTCCGATTCTTACTAATTCGCTCGTTGCTGCTTGTGCAGTCATGACCAACGAGCCTACTGGCAACTTCGTTGTCTCTGCTCAGCTCAACAATGACGGAAGCATCGTATGTACTTTCCATTCCTCGTATCGCGAGCCGTTGTTGAATGAGACCCTCGCAGGTGTACGACCGTGCAGTGTCTACCCGTGGTTTGGGATCCCACGGTGTCACCGACCCCAACGGTCCAGACGGCACCTTCTCGCAAGGAACCGTCAAGGCGTCCGCCGCCGGCAAGGTGCTCGCCGCTGTCAACGTGAGTAGTACGCTTCACGTATGCCTGAAGCTCATCACTCTATCATGATCTCTAGCCGGGCTCGAACACCATATCGCTGTTCTCCATCGACCCGACGAACCCCGTCGCAATTTCGCAGATCGGCCAGCCTGTGTCCAGCGAGGGCGAATTCCCTATGTCGCTTGCATTCAACAAGAACGGCACCGCAGCTTGCGTCCTCAATGGCGGCTCCGTAAACGGTGTAAAGTCTGTATCGATCTTTCTATGTTCTATTTGTCCCACTGACGGAATGAAATGTAGCTGCTACAAGGTGGACAGCACGCAGGGACTGGTTGCCATTCCCAACACCCTCCGTGCCATCGGCCTGAACCAGACCACCCCTCCGAACGGTCCGGCGGGTACCACCAGCCACGTTGTCTTCAGCGAGGATGGCAGCAAGCTTATTGCCTCTGTCAAGGGCGTCCCCCCGACGCCAGGCTTCCTGGCTGTCTGGAACGTCGCGGCCGACGGCTCGCTCTCCCAAGACTTCGTGAACGTTACCCCCGGCAAGGGCGGCCTGCTCCCGTTCTCCATGACCGTTATCCCTGGCCAAAACGCACTGCTCGCGACGGACGCGGGCGTCGGCTTCGACATCTTCGACCTGTCGACCGTCGGCACGAGCAACCTCACGAGCGCGAGCCCCAAGAGCTCCGTGAATCCGATCAACGGCCAGAGCGCGACGTGCTGGTCAAGCTTCAGCACGAAGACCGGCAACTTCTACCTCACGGATATCGGCACGTCTAATGTCACGGAGGTCAACGTGGACAAGAATCTCAAGGGCACGATCGTCAAGCAGTACCAGCAGACGCCTGGCTCGGCCACCATCGACAACGATATCGCCACACTGAACGGCAAGGAGTAAGTCACTCTACGACCCTCTGTGTCAGTACAATGCTGAATTTTCCTGCCAGCTTCATGTACGTCCTGACGCCCAACGCCACCTCGGTCGCGGTCTTGTCGCTCGATGCTCCCGGACAGGCCAAGAATGTCGGCTCATTCGACCTCGCTGGCCCCGCCAAGGCCGCCGGTCTTACCATCAGTAAGTATCGAGTATCCTCCTTGAATTTCATAGAACGGCAGCACTGACTTTCCGCAGACCCGAACAACCTCCAGGGTATGACCGTCTTCGTGCCCTCGAATTGAGCATTGTTGGGCTTGGGTTTAGCGCTTGGCGCCGCGGGCGAGGTGGCAGCTTCCCGAGAAGCTGGGAAGCTAGATACCATGTCACTCAGCCGCGTCCCCATTATCGTATACCTGAATAGGTTATTCTGCTGTGGTGCAATTTATCCGCTGTTTATCATCGTCTTGCAGGTCGTCATACCCGAAGCGCCGGCGGAGGAATACGCGGCGATATCTAAGTGACCCTGGAATCCTAAGTGAATCTAACCTTCAAGATCGTAGCAGGATGTGAGAGGGTCCAGTTCACGGTCAGAGTTCATTGATTAAGCTTCAAGTTTCGGCGTCCACACATCGTCGTGTGTGCCCATCCCAAGGAGCGAGAGAGCGAAGACAGCTCACCTCGCTTCGCTTTATCGAAGCTCGAAGCTTCACATTTGACTTCTCAGGGCCTGATTGCGCAATGCGAATCGCGCCAAGCACCCCAGGGTTGCTACGAGCGAGGGCGAGGCTTGCACGTATCGATATGCGGTAGCTACGTTCCATTCGTAGCCACAAGAACAGGGCCCAGCGGAGGGCTTTTCAGTCAACATAGCGAGATGTTAGATGTTCCAGTGGAGAGTCTAAGAGAGGTGTATGTCCAACTTCACCAGGAAGTTCGTGGGCCCCGGGATCGCTATGAGGCTTTCTGGGGGACGACCTTGACGACCTTAATAAAGAAGCAGCAAAAAGTCCTGAGCGAGAACCGTGAACGTTCGGTATTCTTTGCTGTCTCTTTATCACCCGCGTATGCATCGACTTAGCGAGACGAAGGTGAACCTAGTTGAATTCGAGCAAAAAGCAACGAGCGCTTTGTACGCTTACCTAATAAACCTGATAAGCGGTCGACGCCTCCGATGCTGTTGAGTTCAGCTTCTCTCATCCATTGTCAGTTTCCATGTCCCACAACCCAACTTGTATATACAACCGGACACGCATTCCTATCGCCGAATCAAAGTTCACATCCTGCATTTTTATAGCGCCAACTTGATGGAAGATAAACCTCCGTGTACTAGGATTGCGATGTTTGATCAGGTACCCGCGGTCTAGGGTGTATGCGTATCAGCACGAGCTTTGGCACCGTGGGTGGACCATAATCGTGTAGCTGAAACCTATGACTGAACCCTAGTACAGGCCTCGGGTATATAAGGGACACAGCCCGATTGTATGTGAGTCCAAATTCGCCATCATGCGCATATCCCAACCCTCGAGCAGGCCCTGCGGTATTGTACATTCACAGAGAGCGCCAAATGGTCATGTAGCGACGATATACCTGCCCCTTCAGCAACTGGACGTTCATGCGGGGATCGTCGATGGTGCGCGTGTTATAGTCTGCGAGGGTGCCACGTACCCGAAATGACTCCATTCCTATCGTACAGTCTCCGCAACTGTCACGTTGACGCAAGTCTTCTGGCAGTGCTCTCCAAGCCCGACATCCCAAGCGAAATATGTGCTTCCTGTGCCCGCACGCGCAGCTGTATGTAGGTTCGAAATGCGGACAGAGGATGGTCGAATTGTGACAGCGGTTGCCAAAGAGAAGGAGGCGGCTAAAAGGGAGCACAGCCAGGCTATTCAGCAGGGTCGGATGACCGGTCTGGTTGAGCACGTTACCGACGATGGTATGATCACGGGCTTTCACGAGGTTGACTTTACTGACTGGGTGCACAGTTTTCACGATATCATTGGGATGCTTGCCACAATTGCAGATGATCACGACGAAGCTCATAGTATTCATGCTTCCCTTCATGCTCTGTGTATATACCCTAACAAACCCTATCTAGTATGTCATGGACCTGATGGACGACGAGTTTACGGACCACGTGCGGTTCCAGCTGCCTGTTTCTGTCGGCAGCCGGTACGGTGCGGTGCCTGCAGGTATGATCGGAGCGAAGAACATACCACCGCAGCGCATCAAGATATCGGTGGACGTAGTCATGAAGGGGACAATACAAAGTATCACCAGCCCATCGCACCCAACTCTTTCACTTTCTTCCGACAATTCTCTTCAGCGAACACCGGGTATTTATCATAATTCATGCCATTACAATTCAGCCACCTTTCTTGAGGAGGACTTCGTGCTGTCCATCAAAGCCGATGGTCTCGACGCTCCACGTTGCTTTGCAGAAACGAGCCCGTTCGGATCTATCGCTATGCAACTCGCCGTTGTGCCGCAGTTCAAGATGCCACCGATCGCAGCTCAGGAATATATTTTCCTCGTTGACCGAAGCGGCAGTATGAGCGGGGACCGCATCGACATGGCGAAGCGTGCCCTCGTCATGCTCTTGCGAGCCTTACCGAGCCAAGGCACTACATTCAATTTATTTAGCTTTGGGAGTATATGCACGAGCTTGTGGGAGGAGAGTAAGGCATACTCAGCGCAGACTCTGCAAGAAGCGGTACGCTTACGCTTCTTGACTCTCCACCACTATTTGTTCACTGTTCGGATGTCAGACTCAGCATATCGACTCAATGGGGGCGAATTTCGGGCGGACTGAGATCGCCTCGGCTCTAGCACTGATGTTCATGACCCGCTGCGCGGCTCTTCCCACAGCCTGCTTTGTGTTAACTGACGGAGAGGTACGCAGATGTCGTAGACGACTTACGCAATACACCCTCATCTGTATTTTCAGACTTACGACGTCAACCGAACAATGGCGTCGGTGACTCGAGAAGTATCCCAAGCACGTCCTGGCGCTCCACTTCGCGTGTTCACGCTCGGCATCGGCAAGACGACGTCGACAGCAATGTGCGAAGGCATTGCGCGCGCTGGATCAGGCGTGTGCCTGATGGCCACAACGTCTGATACAATCGTCGCGAAGTGCGCGAAGCTCGTTAAGGCGAGCCGAACGGATATTTTGAAGGACGTTACAGTCGATTGGGGCATGTCCTCCAGCGAGACGGTGGCCCTTGTGGCCAATGCCCAGGGCGCATTGGTTCGCCAAGCCCCACGAGTCGCTCCGACGATTTATGGCGGCATCCGCTTCACGCTCTTCGCTATCAGCGAACAGCCAGAATCCGCGATACCCAAGGAAGTCGTCTTGCGGGCTAAACCCATGTTCTCGGGGGAAACGTTGAGCATTGTGGTTCCCGTCACGGAGATACCAACGATGGCGAATGAGGCGTCACATCCGCTCATCCACACGCTCGCTGCGCGTCGCATCATCATGGACCTCGAGGACGCTGAGAAGGCCCAGATAACGACAGCGACGCAAGAAGCCATTATTCACCTTGGGGAGCAATATCAACTTGCCAGTCGGTTCACGAGCTTCATCGCTGTGGAAGATCCCAATCAACCCCAACTCAATGCATCACCTCTTGTTGGAGGGAGTGGGTTGCAGAATACATCGATACTTTCCTTAATCTCGTCCCCCAGTCACGCAATCATAGATAGTCAGTTGCCACAAGCCGACTGCGATGCGCTAGACGACGAAGAAGAATTCACGGCGTCGCTACTGCAACTCGGTTGGCAGGCCCGAGGGCGGGCGACGGCTGTACCGCCACCGGCAGCTGCTCCTCGCATCGTATCACAGGACTCCGGTACATCGCAAACGGCGGCCAAGAAGAAGAAAGCTTCGCTTTCCCTCTCGCACCGCACGCCTGAACTGGATGACTTCTCCGCGGTCGCCCCGAACCTTCAAGTTGCTCCGCAGGCGAAGCCTGATAATGATGCGGGAAGTAGAATGTCCCATCACGAAGGAACCAGTCCTGGGGCCGTCAGTGAGGACGATGTCGTGCAGCTCGTCCGTCTGCAGACCTTCGATGGCTCGTTCCCCGCGTCCCCGGAATTGGCTCGGATCCTCGGACAAGCTGCATTCGCCGCGATAAAGCAGGCTCAGGTTGATGAAACAACTTGGGCTACTATCGTTGCCATCGCTTATTTGAAGAAGTATCTGGCTGGGCAGCCGGAGTTACTAGAAGGCCTCATAGAAAAGGCGCAGGAGTTCGTAGAACAGAGTGTTGGAGGCAAGTTCGAGGCTTTACTACAAATGGCCAGCGGCCTCATACCTTAAGAACCGTTGGTGGTCTTGTAACTTGCAACTGACTCCTCTGCACTGCTTATTGTATGCTATTTATTTGCCCATACGCATCATCAGCTAGTCTCCAACTCGAGTCGCGTCCACAACCGATGCGAGACCCAGCTTCGTTCGAAAGTTTCTAGCCATACACCAAGTAGTGACCGTGACCGTGACAAATGATTCGCGTGACAGCACGCGCGAGTTCGCCGGCGCGCGTCTGCGAGTCCCCCTTCTCTCCTCAGCATCTCGTAGAAGTAAGCTCAAAAAGTCCGACCACTGCTTTTTACCAGCCAACTTTGTGTTACTTTCTAAAGCCAACATTTCTCCTGTTGTCTCTCGTTGTTTCAGCAGAAACTGGTATCATAATGCCAGTCCCACGGCAGGTCACAGACTGGGTCAAGCGGACCTATTCGAGGCCAACAGTTGATCCAGTAAGTACCTGACTACGTTTACATTCATCGACTCAGTCTTACCGAACATCACATTTTCAAAGGAATGGCTGGATGCATGCTACTCCTGGATCGAATCCGAGATACATCCAGACCCCGCACGCGATCTCGACAAGATCATCTCGCACCTCGAGGCCCAACTCCTGCAGTCAGATCTCAGTGCATCCATGCTTCCCGGAACGGGCCTGCCCGCCAACGTTAACGATATTGACAACGCAAAGATTCCCGGTCCTCCGATCCTCGTCGAGATCATCTCGATCACCGACATCGGCGTCAGCGCGTTCAGTCTGCAGAACGTGCGCCAGGCGCGCATCGAGCACGCAGACCTTGCGGGCCTGGCGGAAGACGAGGACCAGGATGGAGAGCATGAGGCGGGTGCTGTGCCGAGATATCCAAGGTCGATGCTAAGGTTCCAAGTGAGCGATGGCTCGACGGTGATGCAGGCCATGGAATATCGACGCCTGCCTGAGCTCGAGCTCGGCGAGACACCGCTCGGATTCAAGGTAAGCTAGTGCCCGGCGTGCAGAGGTAAAGCTCTCACAGGCATGCCATGCAGATGTTGGTCAAGAATCCCTTATTACGGCGCGGTATCGCCTGGCTCGAGCCCGCTAATGTCGTAATGAAGTATCATCAGACCGAAGAGCGGCAGGCCATGGCCGACGTTGACTTTATGCGTGGTCTTGAGATCCGTCTAGGGTAAGTACTACCTCGCGATATGTCGGACTTGGTCGATCCTGATCACTTTACAGGCGAACAGGGGAGAATGTGGAGGCAAATGCAGTCGCACAGGATGCAGCAGCAAATCCGCCAGCACAAGCACAAGCTCCTGCTGCCCGAGTAGCACCACCACCTGCGCCCGCTGCTCGAGCGGCACCAGTACCGCCAGCACCGAGGGCTGCTGCAGTACCACCACCTGCACGTGCCGCGCCGGCCGTCCCACCACCCTCTCCAGCACGCCCCGTCCGTCCGCCCCCGCCCGCGCCACCACCTGCTCAGCGTGCACCTGCGCCTCCACCTGCGCCCGCCGAGCGTGCACCGTACTCCCGACCCAAACCCGGATCCTCACAGGGTTCTCGCGGCACACAGGCGATTCCCACGTCCGCGTCCAAACGCCCGGGCGCCACCCTCGCGCGCTCCAAATTCTTTCCCGAATCGCCTGGAGACCAAGACGGTGCAGGCACAGGCAAGGGCAAGGGCACGAACAGGAACATAGGTTGGGAGCTCGGGCTTTCGCCGCACCGTGCGGCGCCCGTCGCGGCGCTATTCTCGGACAGCGACGAGGAGCGGCTCGCGATGGACATAGCGATGGACGTCGACGACGACAGTTTTTTCGGCGGCGGGGGTGCGAATACAGGGGCGAACAAGGGAAAAGAAAAGGTCAAGACCGACGTCAAGGCGGACAGACCGGTCAGCCCCGCGAGCTCCGAGTACGATTGGGGCAACTTCGACGAGGGCGAGCTGGTGGCGACGCTCGACGAGACGGAGAAAGCGCTCGCGGCGACGGCGGCGCAGACGCACGCGCGCTCGCGATCCCGCACGCTCAGCTCAGGCTCAGCGCACGTGCACGACGAGAAGATGGACCCCGACGAGGACGTTGCCATGGGACACGCGTCGGGTGCAGAGGTGGAGATGCGCGAGCCACCGGCGGTCATTGAGATCTTGGACGAGGACGAGGACGAGAAGGAGAACGTGTTTGTGGCGAGGGCGCGCCGTGTGCGGCGCAGGATTGATGTTAAGCCTGAGGATATCGTCGAGATTTCTGACTGAGGGGAGAGAGGGTTCTTTGAACGTTGCTAGAATGCATGTAATCGCCGTGTTACGAAGTTAGGACCACGCGAATGTGTCAATCGAGGGCTAGGGAGGCCATGTATATAGAGTAACGCGTCAACGCGCGCCTGTGGGGCGTCGTCATTGTAGCATTGCTTGTCAGGGGATTGCAAGGGATCGATCCCGAAATTTATGTTGCATCATATATCGCATAAAATTACGTGAATGAAAGTACAACTCTGTTGGTTTTCTCGCTTTTCTGCATCTTATTTCTTATTGATTGTCTGAAGATCTCGGGTGTCTGGCTAAATGCACCTTCTCTAGAGAGCACCATCAACCTTGGCGATGTAGGCGACGAGATCGACAACGCGCTTGGAGTAGCCCCACTCGTTGTCGTACCATGCAATGAGCTTGACAAACTGAGGCGAGAGCTGAATGCCGGCGCCGGCGTCGAAGACTGAGGACTCGTCAGTACCTGTGAAATCGGTGGAGACGAGCTTGTCCTCGGTGTAGCCAAGAACACCCTTCATGGTGGTCTCAGACGCCTTCTTGACGGCGGCCTTGATCTCCTCGTAGGTTACGGGTTTCTCGAGGCGGACGACAAGGTCGACGACGGAGACATCGACGGTGGGGACACGGAAAGACATTCCCCTGAATACAACGGACAGGTCAGTCCAGGCAACAGACAATTTTATAAGGAAGGACGTACGTGAGTTTGCCGTTGAGCGAAGGGATGACCTTGCCGACGGCCTGCGCGGCGCCGGTGGTAAAGGGGATAATGTTGTTACCAACCGCACGGCCGGCGCGCCAGTTCTTCTTCAAGGGACCGTCGACGGTCTTCTGGGTGGCGGTGGTCGAGTGCACGGTGGTCATGAGGCCCCCAGCTATACCGAAGTTGTCGTGAATGACCTTGGCGAGCGGCGCAAGGCAGTTGGTCGTGCAGGACGCGTTCGAGATGACAGTGTACTTGGGGTCGTACTTGTCGAGGTTCACCCCGACAACGAACATCGGCGCGTCGGCAGAGGGTGCGGAGATGATGACCTTCTTAGCGCCACCCTTCAGGTGCAGGCCAGCCCTAGGCACGGCGGATGTCAGTTGGCGACAGTACACGATGGCAGATAAAATATGTGGCGCACTTTTCAACGGAGGTGAAGACACCAGTCGACTCGACGACGTAGGCAGCGCCGACCGATCCCCAGGGGATCGAAGAGGGCTCCTTCTCAGCGAACACGGAGATCTCGTGCCCATCAACGACAAACTTGCCGTCAACCGCAGCGACCTCGCCTTTGAAGCGGCCGTGCACAGAGTCGAACTTGAACATATAGACCTAAGATGTGGAAACTCAGCAGCGTCTCTCGAATGAGCAGGCAAAAACACATGCCATGTAGTCAAGGTCAATGAAGGGGCTGTGCCACAGGAAAGACCGTGAGAATACGTCAGAACATAACCAAGGAGGCACGCACTCGTTGACAGCGACGACTTCAACATCAGGGTTCTTCAAAGCATTGCGGAGAACAATACGGCCGATACGACCTGATACCAAATTCTGAGCACACAGCGCAGATGTAGGAGTACGCAAAGACTCACCGAAACTGCAAACGAAGGCCCATGAGATGAGTGTCCGTGTCGACATGGTCATCTCCTCGCACTTACCCGTTAATGCCGACTTTGACCTGGAAAAAAAAAAAAGACTTGTTAATGACAGGCAATGTTTGCACACAACTCGGAATTACTCACAGTCATTGTAAATCAAGTGGTATAGCTACTTGCAAGTAGGGGATGTGTTGGATTGAGGAGGGAGCACAACGGATCGCATGGTATTTATACTTGCCCGTCCCCGTCTCCTACCACTACTGCATCTATCGAGGCTTGTCGTCATCCCTGTGCTGATCTTTGTCGTTCTGTCTCCTGAACGATGTTAGCCCTCTCTCGCCGCATGTTGCTAGGATGAGCAAGCATTCAATAAAGAAAGAAAAGAAAAAGAAAAAAGCGGGGGTTGAAGTGACGTCGAGCTAATGTTTGAGCGCTCCGTTGACGAACGCGTTCATACGAGGCCGGCGTAAGACTGCCGTTGGTCCCCAGCTGCGCTACCAGCCCAATCATTGGATAGCCGGAGTGTTCACAGCACACACGACAAGCACGGATTGTCAAAGCCCGAGTGCAATGGCCGCTATAGGTATGACAGCGACATGCAACATCAGGGCCAATATGACCTACCATATCCTAGCATGCGGAAGATCGAGACCGGACGGAAAGAAAACAGTGCTCACTAAGGCTCAGTACCCAGTGCTCACTAATGCTGTGCTCACTAAGGCCCAAGGCTCAGCGCTCTTCTGTTGAGGACTTTGCGCGTACCCAGAAGGACGCTGGCGGCGATAAATGAACGTTCGCGTACTCACCTTCCCAGTGCTAGTGAAAACGACAAGACCGAGACGGCACCAGGCGGCGTTTTCTGCGATGCGGCTGAGGAGCCGTAGCCACCACGCTCTAAAAGTTCAACGGTGTGGATTGGACGAGGTCGCACGCGATCTCTGGACATTTGCATACACAAAGTGCGGTCAACAGTGCGAAGACAGGTGTCGGTGATATTGAACGTCGAAATTCGAGACTGTTCGCATCTGGTAGATCGAAGGCCTGAGTCGCGCACGAAGAAAGGATCGGGAGATTTTGACCCACCAGAGTAACGGACCGCGACCGCGAGCTTTCTCCCATATCCTTCAGTTCCCAGGTACCATCTGGCGTTGATCAATTAAGGCGGCTTTCCCTGTCGCTTCTCAGCTTCAGCTCATTGCGGATTCCGATTAGGGGAGGGAAATCATCAAGCGCGGTCCTCCGCAGACCTCTGCTTCGTCAGTGTGTCTGCTTTCAAGAGGACGGTCGGACGTGCGGATGACATGGAGATGGCAGACAGGTGCACAGAGAACAAGACTATCACGACAGCGTAGCAAAAATGCGAGAAATGAAAGGAGCATAGTTTTTGGTCATGGTGGTCAAGAAGGAGGAAAGTAAGTGAAGTAATTGATTCAACTGAAAGTGCACAGGGGCGTCAAACACAGTTACGCCAGTTTCGTTACAAAACCTTTCGGAGTTTCAATGCGATACTAACCAGGCAGACATAGTGTTCGCGCTCACGTGGGGAAA